>JAPXFY010000337.1:22500-32500 GCA_030674185.1 Monoplex corrugatus
AAGTGTGTCTGTTTCTTGAATCAACTAAAAATGTACAAACTTATCAAGATGGTTTTCTGTGTTAAAATCACTACAGACTGTCGTTTGAAACACCATGCCTCGTAGTTATCTAAAAACCTAACCACAGAGAAAAACATTATAAACATGTCGGGTCATTGCACATGGTCTACAAACTGAAAGTGGCAGATACATCAACATTCCAAGAGAAGACAGAGAATGCACAGATTGTTGTGTGCTTAAAGATGAACTTAATGGTCTGGATAGTTGTGCTAAACACGAACAAACAAAATTGAAATTGTTAAGAAAAGATTAAGAAAAAATGCACCTTTAACTATTCATTGCTCTTAATACATTATTAAGCTGAACTGAAATGATATTCTTATGAATATAATTTGCATATAGTTCCTTTTCCTTCGATAAATCCACACCGTTCTTCTGCTAGTTCTGGTTTCTCTTCCTTGTCCTCATCATGAATATTCTAAATAGAATCTTTGTCACGTGACTCATCAAGTTGATTATACGATGAAGTTCGCATTCTATAGCTCTTGCTTTCTTTGGGTGTGCACTGAAAATTGATTTTGACATATGTATATAGAGAGATGTTTTTCGGTGTCCTGAATTTCATTTTGGAGGACTGTTACTTTTCAATACCAAATTCTTTTTAAAGCCTCAGTCATTTCTATCGTAATATTGTCTGGTCCTGGGGCTTTTCCCTGTTTCGTCTTTTTCAACGCTGCTCTAACTTCATCTTTTGTTATGTGTGGTCCTTCAATGTTCTTTCTAATGATGTGTTCCTCCCTTCTGTCATCGTCAAAGAGTTTGTATGGAGTTTTATGGGGTTTGTTTGGAGATTGTATGGAGTCTGTATGGAGTTTGTATGGAGTTTTATAGTTTATATGGAGTTTTATGGAGTTTGTATGGAGTTTGTATGGAGTTTGTATGGAGTTTTGTATGGAGTTTGTATGGAGTTTGTCTTGAGTTTGTATAGAGTTTGTTTGGAGTTTGTCTTGAGTTTGTTTGGAGTTTGTATGGAGTTTGTTTGGAGTTTGTTTGGAGTTTGTTTGGAGTTTCTAATGAGTTTTATGGAGTTTGTTTGGAGTTTGTATGGAGTTTGTTTGGAGTTTATATGGAGTTTGTATGGAGTTTGTTTGGAGTTTGTTTGGAGATTGTTTGGAGTTTGTATTGAGTTTGTATGGAGTTTGTTTGGAGTTTGTATGGAGTTTTTTTGGAGTTTGGAGTTTGTATGGAGTTTGTATGGAGTTTGTATACAGTTTGTATGGAGTTTGTACGGAGTTTGTATAGAGTTTGTATGGAGTTTGTATGGAGTTTGTATGGAGTTGTATAGAGTTTGTATGGAGTTTGTATGGAGTTTTATGGAGTTTGTATGGAGTTTGTATGGAGTTTGTATGGAGTTTGTATAGAGTTTGTATAGAATTTGTATGGAGTTTGTATGGAGTTTGTATGGAGTTTGTATGGAGTTTGTATAGAGTTTGTATGGAGTTTGTATGGAGTTTGTATGGAGTTAGTATGGAGTTTGTATGGAGTTTGTATGGTGTTTGTATGGAATTTTATGGCGTTTGTATGAAGTTTGTATAGAGTTTGTATGGAGTTTGTATACAGTTTGTATGGAGTTTGTATGGAGTTTGTATAGAGTTTGTATGGAGTTTGTATGGAGTTGTATAGAGTTTGTATGGAGTTTGTATGGAGTTTGTATGGAGTTTTATGGAGTTTGTATAGAGTTTGTATGGAGTTTGTATGGAGTTTGTATGGAATTTGTATGGAGTTTGTATGGAGTTTGTATAGAGTTTGTATGGAGTTTGTATGGAGTTAGCATGGAGTTTGTATGGAGTTTGTATGGTGTTTGTATGGAATTTTATGGCGTTTGTATGGAGTTTGTATGGAGTTTGTATGGAGTTTGTATAGAGTTTGTATAGAGTTTGTATAGAGTTTTGTATGGAGTTTTGTATGGAGTTTGTATGGAGTTTGTATAGAGTTTGTATGGAGTTTGTATGGAGTTTTATGGAGTTTGTATGGAGTTTGTATGGAGTTTGTAAGGAGTTTGTATATAGTTTGTATGGAGTTTGTATGGCGTTTGTATAGAGTTCGTATGGAGTTGTATGGAGTTTGTATGGCGTTTGTATGGACTTTGTATGGAGTTTGTATGGAGTTGTATGGAGTTTTATGGAGTTTGTATAGAGTTTGTATGGAGTTTTATGGAGTTTGTATAGAGTTTGTATGGAGTTTTATGGAGTTGTATGGAGTGTGTATAGAGTTTGTATGGAGTGTGTATAGAGTTTTATGGAGTTTGTATGGAGTTTGTATGGAGTTTGTATGGAGTTTGTATAGTTTGTATGGAGTTTGTATGGAGTTTTATGGAGTTTGTATGGGAGTTTGTATGGCGTTTGTATGGAGTTTTATGGCGTTTGTATGGAGTTTGTTTGGAGTTTGTATGGAGTTTGTATGGAGTTTGTATGGAGTTTGTATGGAGTTTGTATAGAGTTTGTATGGAGATTGTATGAAGTTTGTATGGAGTTTGTATGGAGTTTCTTAGGAGTTTGTATGGAGTTTGTATGGAGTTTGTATGGAGTTTGTATGGAGTTTGTATGGAGTTTGTATGGAGTTTGTATAGAGTTTGTTTGGAGTTTGTATGGAGTTTGTACGGATTTGGTATGGCGTTTGTATAGAGTTCGTATGGAGTTTGTATGGAGTTTGTATGGAGTTTGTATGGCGTTTGTATAGAGTTTCGTATGGAGTTTGTATGGAGTTTGTATGGCGTTTGTATGGAGTTTGTATGGAATTTGTATGGCGTTTGTATGGAGTTTGTATAGAGTTTTTATAGAGTTTGTATAGAGTTTTGTATGGAGTTTGTATGGAGTTTGTATGGCGTTTTTATATAGTTTGTATGGAATTTGTATGGCGTTTGTATGGAGTTTGTATAGAGTTTTATAGAGTTTGTATAGAGTTTTGATGGAGTTTGTATGGAGTTTCTATAGAGTTTTGTATGGAGGTTGTATAGAGTTTGTAAGGAGTTTGTTAGGAGTTTGCATGGAGTTTGTATGGAGTTTGTTTGGAGTTTGTATTGAGTTTGTATGGCGTTTGTATGGAGTTTGTATAGGGTTTGTATGGCGTTTGTATGGCGTTTGTATAGAGTTTGTATGGAGTTTGTATGGAGTTTGTATAGAGTTTGTGTGGCGTTTGTTCAGAGTTTGTATGGCGTTTGTATGGAGTTTGTATAGAGTTTTGTATGGAGTTTGTATGGAGTTTGTATGGAGTTTGTATGGAGTTTGTATGGAGTTTGTATGGAGTTTGTATGGCGTTTTTTATAGAGTTTGTATAGTTTTGTATGGAGTTTGTATGGAGTTTCTATAGAGTTTTGTATGGAGGTTGTATAGAGTTTGTATGGAGTTTGTTTGGAGTTTGTATGGAGTTTGGATGGAGTTTGTTTGGAGTTTGTATGGAGTTTGTATGGCGTTTGTAGGGAGTTTGTATAGAGTTTGTATAGCGTTTGTATGGCGCTTGTATAGAGTTTGTATGGCGTTTGTATAGAGTTTGTGTGGAGTTTGTATGGAGTTTGTATGGAGTTTGTATGGCGTTTGTATAGAGTTTGTATGGAGTTTGTATGGCGTTTGTATGGCGTTTGTATAGAGTTTGTACGGAGTTTGTATAGAGTTTGTATGGCGTTTGTATGGAGTCTGTATGGAGTTTGTATGGAGATTGTATGAAGTTTGTATGGAGTTTGTATGGAGTTTGTATGGAGATTGTATGAAGTTTGTATGGCGTTTGTATGGAGTCTGTATGGAGTTTGTATGGAGATTGTATGAAGTTTGTATGGAGTTTGTATGGAGTTTCTTAGGAGTTTGTATGGAGTTTGTATGGAGTTTGTATGGAGTTTGTATGGAGTTTTTATGGGTTTCTTAGGAGTTTGTATGGAGTTTGTATGCAGTTTGTATGAGTTTGTATGGAGTTTGTATGGAGTTTGTATGGAGTTTGTATGGAGTTTGTATAGAGCTTGTATGGAGTTTGTATGGAGTTTGTATGGAGTTTGTATGGAGTTTGTATGGAGTTTGTTTGATGTTTGTTAGTAGTTTGTTAGGAGTTTCTCAAGAGCTTGTATGGAGTTTGTATGGTGTTTGTATAGAGTTTGTATGGAGTTTGTGTGGAGTTTGTACGGAGTTTGCATGGAGTTTTATAGAGTTTGTATAGAGTTTGTATGGCGTTTGTATGGAGTTTGTATAGAGTTTTTATTGCGTTTGTAAGGCGTTTGTATAGAGTTTGTATGGCGTTTGTATGGAGTTTGTATGGAGTTTGTTTGAAGTTTGTATAGAGTTTGTTATGAATTTCTCAGTAGTTTGTATGGAGTTTGTATAGAGTTTGTATGGAGTTTGTATGGAGTTTGTATATAGTTTGTATGGAATTTACATAGAGTTTGTATGGAGTTTGTATGGCGTTTGTATGTAGTTTGTATGGCGTTTGTATGGCGTTTGTATAGAGTTTGTGTGGCGTTTGTATGGAGTTTGCATAGAGTTTGTATGGCGTTTGTGTGGAGTTTGTATAGAGTTTGTATGGAGTTTGTATAGAGTTTGTATAGAGTTAGTATAGAGTTTGTATAGAGTTTGTATGGAGTTCGTATGGCGTTTGTATAGAGTTTGTATGGCGTTTGTGTGGAGTTTGTATAGAGTTTTATGGAGTTTGTATAGAGTTTGCATGGAGTTTATGTGGAGTTTGCATTGAGTTTTTGTATGGAGTTTGTATGGCGTTTGTATAGAGTTTGTATGGAGTTTGTATGGCGTTTGTATACAGTTTGTATGGAGCATGTATTGCGTTTGTGTGGAGTTTGTATGGAGTTTGTATAGAGTTTGTATGGAGTTTGTATGGAGTTTGTATGAAGTTTGTATGGAGTTTGTATGGAGTTTGTATGGAGTTTGTATGGAGTTTGTATGGAGTTTGTATGGAGTTTCTTAGGAATTTGTATAGAATTTGTATGGAGTTTGTATGGAGTTTGTTTGGAGTTTGTATGGAATTTTTATGGAGTTTGTAAGGAGTTTGTATGGAGTTTGTTTGAAGTTTGTATGGAGTTTGTATGGAGTTTCTTATGAGTTTGTGTAGAGTTTGTATGGAGTTTGTATGGAGTTTTTTTGAAGTTTGTATGGTGTTTGTATGGAGTTTGTATGGATTTGTGTGGAGTTTGTATGGAGTTTGTATTGAGTTTGTATGGCGTTTGTATACAGTTTGTATGGAGTTTGTATAGAGTTTGTATGGAGTTTGTATGGAGTTTGTATAGAGTTTGTATGGAGTTTGTATTGAGTTTGTATGGAGTTTGTATGGAGTTTGTATAGAGTTTGTATGGAGTTTGTATAGAGTTTGTATGGAGTTTGCATGGAGTTAGTATGGAGTTTGTATGGAGTTTGTATGGAGTTTTATGGAGTTTATTTGAAGTTTGTTAGGAGTTTGTATAGAGTTTGTATGGAGTTTGTATGGAGTTTCTTAGGAGTTTGTATGGAGTTTGTATGGAGTTAGTATGGAGTTTGTATGGAGTTTGTATGGAGTTAGTATGGAGTTTGTATGGAGTTTGTATGGTGTTTGTATGGAGTTTGTATGGAGTTTGTTTGGAGTTTCTTAGGAGTATGTTTAGGGTTTGTTTGGAACTTGGAGTTATAAGGAGTTTGTTGGAGTTTGTTTGGTGTTTGGAGTTTGTGTACGGTTCGTTCGGATTTAGTTAGGAGTCTGTATGGAGTTTCGAGTTTGTTCATGACACTTGGACAATTCCATTTGCGCTCTCCACCCAGATCTGCCAGCAATAGGACAGAATCCCTCAGCCTGTGCAGAACCCAACGCGTTGTCAAACTCTTGCAATTGGGAGAAAGGGAAGGAGGAGGGTCACATGACACACTAAGCACACACCACCAGAAAGATGGAAACATTAACCCTTTGACTCTTGCACCCTATTCACCAACTGCAAAACCTTAACCCTTTGGATCCCTCACCCTATCCTCCAGCTTCCTGTAGGAAGCTGGTGGATAGGGTGAGGGATTCAAAGGGTTAAGGTTTTGCTTTGCCAGCATGGTTGACAATGCAGAATGCTGGTTGATAGGGTGAGGGAGTCAACGGGTTAAGGTTTTGCTTTACTAGCATGGTTGACAATGCAGGATGCTGGTGGATAGGGTGAGAGAGTCAAAGGGTTAAGGTTTTGCTTTGCCAGCATGGTTGACAATGCAGAATGCTGGTTGATAGGGTGAGGGAGTCAACGGGTTAAGGTTTTGCTTTACTAGCATGGTTGACAATGCAGGATGCTGGTGGATAGGGTGAGAGAGTCAAAGGGTTAAGGTTTTGCTTTACTAGCATGGTTGACAATGCAGGATGCTGGTGGATAGGGTGAGGGAGTCAAAGGAGTAAGACAGGCAGCCAACAAGGCAGTGATTAATGTTGCATGCCGGGGTTTAGGCAAAGAAACAGCAAGAGACACAGAGACAGAGACAGAGACAGAGACAGAAACAGAGACAGAGACAGAAACAGAGACAGACACAGAGACAGAGACAGACACAGACACAGAGACAGAGACAGAGACAGACACAGAGACAGAGACAGAGACAGACACAGAGACAGAGACAGAGACAGAGACACACACAGAGACAGAGACAGAGATAGACACAGAGACAGAGACAGACACAGACACAGACACAGAGACAGAGACACAGAGACAGAGACAGAGACAGACACAGAGACAGACAGAGAGACAGAGACAGAGACAGACACAGAGACAGACAGAGACACAGAGACAGAGACAGACACAGAGACAGACAGAGACACAGAGACAGAGACAGAGACAGAGACACAGAGACAGAGACACAGAGACAGAGACAGAGACAGAGACAGACACAGACACAGACACAGAGACAGACAGAGAGACAGAGACAGAGCGAAACAGGAAATGGAGCTCTAGACAGACAGACAGACAGACAGACAGACAGACAGACTTCAGGTGGTTTATTCATATAGGTCACAGCCCCTTAGAAGGGGGGGGGGGGGGGTTGCACACAATTACGCATTCTCACAATCATGTAAACATTAACCAGGCAATAACAATAATAATCTAAATCAAAGGACAATTACTCTTGAGAATTATCTCCCATGTTGTATAGAACTTCTCAAATCTAACACAGTTTGCGCTACCCATTCAGCTAGCATAGAAGCAGATGCAAAGTACAAAAACAGCAAGCTCAGAACACTCCTCAAAAAAAGGAGCGCCCAAGCCTACCTTTATACTCTGCAACTACCCTACACACAACTATGAGAGAAGAGAGAAATACATACAATATATTAGTCTTATGTTCAAGACCGACGTAGTCTTTTATTCTTGAACTGACCAAACACACACACATAGACAAGACAGAACATATACATGGTTGCTTCCAAGGCATATTTCTTTAATAATAATCTAATTTGAAATGTTTCGTACAAGTGCATAACAAATAAGCGGAAAGAACGTAAGATACGAACATCATATCCATATTGGAGACCTTGGGAAGACTTCATTCTAAATGAGACTCAAGGAATTGCTGTCTCTCTTAATTTAAGCGCTTTGTGTAGACTCCAGAAATTGCTGTCTCTTTAAATTTAAGCGCTTTGTGTAGACTCAAGAAATTGTCTCTTTAAATTTAAGCGCTTTGTGTAGACTCCAGAAATTGCTGTCTCTTTAAATTTAAGCGCTTTGTGTAGACTCCAGAAATTGCTGTCTCTTTAAATTTAAGCGCTTTGTGTAGACTCCAGAAATTGTCTCTTTAAATTTAAGCGCTTTGTGTAGACTCCAGAAATTGCTGTCTCTTTAAATTTAAGCGTTTTGTGTAGACTCCAGAAATTGCTGTCTCTTTAAATTTAAGCGCTTTGAATAGAAACAAGAAATTGCTGTCTCTCTAAATTTAAGCGCTTTGAATAGAAACAAGAAATTGCTGTCTCTCTAAATTTAAGCGCTTTGAATAGAAACAAGAAATTGCTGTCTCTCTAAATTTAAGCGCTTTGAATAGAAACAAGAAATTGCTGTCTCTCTAAATTTAAGCGCTTTGAATAGAAACAAGAAATTGCTGTCTCTCTAAATTTAAGCGCTTTGAATAGAAACAAGAAATTGCTGTCTCTTTAAATTTAAGCGCTTTGAATAGAAACAAGAAATTGCTGTCTCTTTAAATTTAAGCGCTTTGAATAGAAACAAGAAATTGCTGTCTCTCTAAATTTAAGCGCTTTGAATAGAAACAAGAAATTGCTGTCTCTCTAAATTTAAGCGCTTTGAATAGAAACAAGAAATTGCTGTCTCTTTAAATTTAAGCGCTTTGAATAGAAACAAGAAATTGCTGTCTGTCTAAATGTAAGCGCTTTGAATAGAAACAAGAAATTGCTGTCTCTCTAAATTTAAGCGCTTTGAATAGAAACAAGAAATTGCTGTCTCTCTAAATTTAAGCGCTTTGTACAGACTCAAGAAATTGCTGTCTGTCTAAATTTAAGCACTTTGTATAGACTCCAGAAATTGCTGTCTCTTTAAATTTAAGCGCTTTGAATAGACTCCAGAAATTGCTGTCTGTCTAAATTTAAGCGCTTTGTATAGACTCCAGAAATTATTGCCTCTATAAATTTAAGCGCTTTGTGTAGACTCCAGAAATTATTGCCTCTATAAATTTAAGCGCTTTGTGTAGACTCCAGAAATTGCTGTCTGTCTAAATGTAAGCGCTTTGTACAGACTCCAGAAATTGCTGTCTGTCTAAATGTAAGCGCTTTGTACAGACTCCAGAAATTGCTGTCTGTCTAAATGTAAGCGCTTTGTACAGACTCAAGTAATTGCTGTCTCTTTAAATTTAAGCACTTTGTACAGACTCAAGTAATTGCTGTCTCTTTAAATTTAAGCACTTTGTACAGACTCAAGTAATTGCTGTCTCTTTAAATTTAAGCACTTTGTACAGACTCAAGTAATTGCTGTCTCTTTAAATTTAAGCACTTTGTACAGACTCAAGTAATTGCTGTCTCTTTAAATTTAAGCACTTTGTACAGACTCAAGTAATTGCTGTCTCTTTAAATTTAAGCACTTTGTACAGACTCAAGTAATTGCTGTCTCTTTAAATTTAAGCGCTTTGTACAGACTCAAGTAATTGCTGTCTCTTTAAATTTAAGCACTTTGTACAGACTCAAGTAATTGCTGTCTCTTTAAATTTAAGCGCTTTGTACAGACTCAAGTAATTGCTGTCTCTCTAAATTTAAGCGCTTTGTACAGACTCAAGTAATTGCTGTCTCTCTAAATTTAAGCGCTTTGTACAGACTCAAGTAATTGCTGTCTCTCTAAATTTAAGCGCTTTGTACAGACTCAAGAAATTGCTGTCTCTCTAAATTTAAGCGCTTTGTACAGACTCAAGTAATTGCTGTCTCTCTAAATTTAAGCACTTTGTACAGACTCAAGTAATTGCTGTCTCTTTAAATTTAAGCACTTTGTATAGACTCCAGAAATTGCTGTCTCTTTAAATTTAAGCGCTTTGTATAGACTCAAGAAATTGCTGTCTCTTTAAATTTAAGCGCTTTGTATAGACTCCAGAAATTGTCTCTTTAAATTTAAGCACTTTGTATAGACTCCAGAAATTGTCTCTTTAAATTTAAGCGCTTTGTGTAGAAACAAGAAATTGCTGTCTCTTTAAATTTAAGCGCTTTGTGTAGAAACAAGAAATTGCTGTCTCTTTAAATTTAAGCGCTTTGTGTAGAAACAAGAAATTGCTGTCTCTTTAAATTTAAGCGCTTTGTGTAGAAACAAGAAATTGCTGTCTCTTTAAATTTAAGCGCTTTGTGTAGAAACAAGAAATTGCTGTCTCTCTAAATTAAGCGCTTTGTGTAGAAACAAGAAATTGCTGTCTCTAAATTAAGCGCTTTGTGTAGAAACAAGAAATTGCTGTCTCTAAATTAAGCGCTTTGTGTAGAAACAAGAAATTGCTGTCTCTAAATTAAGCGCTTTGTGTAGAAACAAGAAATTGCT
>JAPXFY010000337.1:37500-57500 GCA_030674185.1 Monoplex corrugatus
AGACGAGAAAGAGAGAGAGAGAGAGAGAGAGAGCGAGAGAGGGAATGTGTGTGTGTGTGTGTGTGAGTGTGTGTGTGTGTGGGTGAGTGTGTGTGTGTGTGTGTGTGTGTGTGTGTGTGTGTGTGTGTGTGTGTGTGAGTGTGTGTGTGTGTGTGTGTTTAAATATCTTTTGTTCATATATGTATATATATATATATAAATGTATATATGTACTATACAAATATATACAGGCATGAGATCAGACATCGCTCTCCACTCTGACTCCTCGAAACAAGTGATTCTGATATAACTCACTGCGCCATACGAAAGCAGAATGGAAGAAGCACATATCTACAAGACCGAAAAATACGCCGGTCTTGCCAGCACCCTGAAGAAAGCAGGTCTGCGGGTCAAAATCTTCGCCATAGAGGTCGGGGCAAGAGGGTTTGTGGGCACCTCCGCTTATGATCTCATGAAACAACTCGCCATTTCTGGAAAGAAGAGGACTAGAGCCCTTAAAGCGATGGCAGAGGCAGCAGAAAGGAGCTCAAGCTGGATCTGGGCAAGGAGGAACCAAAAGTGAACTTCATAAGGATTAAATTCCCTACAGATGATGTGTGCCCCGTTAGCACATTGGTAAAACCGCGTACCGCAGTTCTGAAGCGCAGAATCGCCCAGGTTCGCTCCCCGGCGTGGGGAAAAAAATATATAGACAACAGCAGAAGGGCATCCAGGAGTCATGACCTGGATGTGGCCCGGCCCCCTGAGAGTGTAAGGAGTTCAGGGCCGAAACGCTTGTCTAAAGGGGAGGCGGGGAAGTGTGGATGGGATGAGGGCGGTATACATGTATCTCTGTTTCCCCAAGTAAACGGATTTGTATTGTACATACTTTGCTAGGGACAACACCTTTGTTGCCGTGCAGTCTGTACTGCACACTGTGTGAGTGCTGCACGCAGGACCTTGCTTTGTCCCCTTAACGGAATGGCCACCACTTGGGGGCTGGGGGCCGGACCAAGACAAAAACATATCTCCTCTCCTGGCATACTGGCTCCCTGTATCAAAGCGCACACAGTACAAACTAGACACCATGTGCTACAAAAGCCTCAATAACGCAGCCCCCGATTACCTGTCAAGCCTACTTGAGATCTATCTTCCCTCACGCACCCTCCGATCCTCTGACTTTTCGCTTTCCACGCACTAAGCTCAATACCTAGGGTCCACGAGCCTTCACTGTTTCTGGTCCACTCTCCTGGAACAAACTTCCTCTCTCAGTCCGTCAGCAACCTACTTTTGTCTCCTTCAAGTCCGCTCTCAAAACTCACCTTTTCTCCTCTGCATAAAATCCTGACCTCACTCAATCCCCTCTGCAGCCTGTCTCCACTCGGAGGGGAATCATATTGTAATATATAATTGTATATAATATGCTCTCTATAATTTTCCATTGCTTTTATTCTTTCTCCCCATTTATATCCGTGTGTGTGTGTGTGTGTGTGTGTGTGCGCGCTCGCGCGTGTGTGTGTGTGTGTGTGTGTGCGTGCGTGCGTGCGTGCGCGTGCGTGCGTGCGTGTCTGTCTGTTTCAGCGCTTAGATTTGATTTTATCAAGATTTTGCGCTATATAAATATTGTAATTGTTATAATTATTAAAAATTCGCAAACGAACAAACTTTGTCCCCTTAACGGAATGGCCACCACTTGGGGGCTGAGGGCCAGACCAAGACAAAAACACGCAAACAAACAAAGAAAGAAACAAAAAAAATCAATGTTTCCCCTCGACGATAAAGATTTGCCAAAGATTTGTATGATCTCTCTCTCTCTCTCTCTGTATCTCCCCCCCTCTCTCTCTCTCTCCCTCTCTCTGTCTCTCTCTCTCTGTCTCTCTGTCCATGTCTCTCTGTCTCTGTCTCTGTCTCTCTGTCTCTGTCTCTCTGTCTCTCTGTCTCTGTCTCTCTCTCTCTCTCTCTCTCTCTCTGTGTGTCTGTCTCTGTCTCTGTCTGTCTCTCTGTCTCTGTCTCTCTCTCTCTCTCCGTCCTTCTATGTCTCTTTCATTCTCTCTATGCCTGTCTGTCTGTCTGTTTGTCATGTATATGCATATAGATAGATAGATAGATAGATAGATGGATGGATAAATAGATAGATAGAGAGATAGATAGACAGAGAGACAGACAGACAGACAGACAGACAGACAGACAGACAGATCCCATTCCCGTCCACACCAACTCATCCACATTTTCATAGAAAAACCCTTTATGACTCCTGATGAAGGTAATACAAGGAACAGATCGAATTAAAAGGAAAACAAAACCCAATGTAACATCGTCCGTGTCGTCATACATATTGAATGGCATGACGTCATGGCGGCAAACGTTGCTCTGTGATCATCGGCATGGAAAGTATGCATGGCGATTAACACTTTGACTTCCACACCCTGTCCACCAGCTTCCTGTATTGCCAGTCATGCTAGCAAAGTAAAAACTTAACCCTTTGATTCCATCACTGCAGGAAGCTGATGGATAGGATGAGAGAGTCAAAGGGTTAAGTTTTTGCTTTGCTAGCATGATTGACAATGCAGGGTGTTGGTGGATAGGGTGAGAGAGTCAAAGGGTTAAGTTTTTGCTTTGCTAGCATGGTTGACAATGCAGGACGCTGGTGGACAGGGTGTGGGAGTCAAAGGGTTAAGTTTTTTCTTTGCTAGCATGGTTGACAATGCAGGGTGCTGGTGGACAAGGGTGAGAGAGTCAAAGGGTTCAGTTTTTGCTTTGCTAGCATGGTTGACAATGCAGGATGCTGGTGGACAGGGTACGGCAGTCAAAGGGTTAAGTTTTTGCTTTGCTAGCATGGTTGACAATGCAGGATGCTGGTGGACAGGGTGCAGGAATCAAAGGGTCAAACGTTAAGAATTAGGACTTGGGGTCTTGGTCCTGTTTACAACGTCCCTGTGCTGGAAGTAGCCTACTGTATGGGCGTGTATGGTTTGGCTGCTGCCAGAAGCCATTCCTGATATCACGGCATGGCAGACTGACAGGCACTCTGGGCAGTGGCATGGAAAGGATGGAAATGTGTATGTGGTGTGATCTGTGTCAGTAAGTCACTGCAAGCCGTCACGCTTAGTTGAAAATTGTGTTTGGGGAGGTGGTGGTGGGGTGGTTTTTAAAAAAATTTTTTTTTAATCACAATCCTCCCTGCTGGGTATACCTGCTATGTGGTCGGTGAAGCTTGGTTCAACAATATCACTGTCCTGATCCATTTACTGGCCGTGCATGACTAGTTAAGTTAAATCATCATCTTCATCATCGTCGTCGTCGTCTTCTTCGTCATCGTCATCATTATTATCACCATCGTCGTCGTCGTCGTCGTCACCATCGTCGTCGTCGTCATCGTCGTTGTCGTCGTCATCATCATCATCACCATCGTCGTCGTCTTCATCATCGTCGTCGTCATCATCATCGTCGTCGTCGTCGTTGTTGTCGTTGTCGTCATCATCATCATTATCGTCGTCGTCGTCGTCACCATCATCGTCGTCGTCGTCGTCATCATCATCATCATCAGCTTTTGAGTTTTGTCTTTGTTTTTGTTTTTTAATTTGTTCTGACCTCCCGATAGGTCAGCTGGTCAGAGAACCATGATGATTACGTAAGGTTAGAGGGTTCCATTCTCTGGTGGGCTTCATTTGGACTTTTTGTTTTCATGTATTAGTGTTTGTTTTGTTTTGCTTTTGGCTTGTGTGTTTGTGTTTGTGTGTGTGTGTGTGTGTGTGTGTGTGTGTGTGTGTGTGTGTCTGTGTGTGTGTGTCTGTGTGTGTGTGTGTTTGTGTGTTTGTGTGTGTGTGTGTGTGTGTGTGTGTTTGTGTGTGTGTGTCTGTGTATGTGTGTGTTTGTGTGTTTGTGTGTTTGTGTGTGTGTATGTTTGTGTGTGTGTTTTGTGTGTGTGTACGTTTGTGTGTTTGTGTGTGTGTGTGTGTTTGTGTGTGTGTGTTTGTGTGTGTGTGTGTGTGTGTGTGTGTGTGTGTCTGTCTGTCTGTGTATGTGTTTGTATGTTTTGTGTGTGTGTGTTTGTGTGTGTGTGCGTTTGTGTGTTTGTGTGTGTGTTTGTGTGTGTGTGTGTGTTTGTATGTGTGTGTGTTTGTGTGTGTGTGTGTCTGTCTGTCTGTGTATGTGTGTGTGTGTGTGTGTGTGTGTGTGTATGTGTGTGTGTGTGTGTGTGTGAGTGTGTGTGTGTGTCTGTGAGTGTGTGTGTGTTTTGGTTGGCTGGATCTTTTGATAGGCTCGATTTAAAACTCACCCTGCAGTATAGAGTTTGGCCTGTTGGCTACCCAGCTTAATTAACACTTTGTCTCCCCCATCCTGTCCATCAGCATCCTTCTATTTGATTAGTGACATATTTGGATGGAGCCCATATGAAATAGTGCGCGTGTGAGGACTTATTCTTGAATGTGAAGTTTTCAGTTTGTTCAAGATGGACTCATCTGATTCGGACAATTCCATATACGCTCCATCTCAACTCCCATCTGTTATCTGGGCAGACTTTCCTCAGCCTGCGGAAAACTCCATGCTCTGGCAAGGTCTTGAAGTGGACGGAGGAGATGGAGGGGGGGGGAGGTATTCGTATGTATTACCCAGGTAACACCATCAGAATAATCGGAGAATTAACCCTTTGACTCCTGCAGCCTCTCCACCAGCTACAGAAACTTAACCCTTTGATTCCTTCACCCTATCCATCAACTTCCTGCAGGGAGTCAAAGGGTTAAGTTTTTGCTTTGCTAGCATGGTTGACAATGCAGGATGCTGGTGGACAGGGTGCGGGAGTCAAAGGGTTAAATTTTTGCTTTGCTAGCATAGTTGACAATGCAGGATACTGGTGGACAGGGTGTGGGAGACCAAGGGTTCATTGAAATATAATCAAGCAAGAGTATTTGACTCGCACTCGATTCAGATCTACTGAGTAACATGACAGCTAAGAAGTAATGTATGACATGTTGTTATTGTAACATGACAGGTAAGAAGTAATTTATGACATGTTGTTATTGTAACATGACAGCTAAGAAGCAATGTATGACATGTTGTTATTGTAACATGACAGCTAAGAAGCAATGTATGACATGTTGTTATTGTAACATGACAGGTAAGAAGTAATGTATGACATGTAACATGACAGGTAAGAAGTAATGTATGACATGTTGTTATTGTAACATGACAGGTAAGAAGTAATGTATGACATGTTGTTATTGTAACATGACAGCTAAGAAGTAATGTAAGACATGTTGTTATTGTAACATGACAGCTAAGAAGTAATGTATGACATGTTGTTATTGTAACATGACAGGTAAGAAGCAATGTATGACATGTTGTTATTGTAACATGACAGGTAAGAAGTAATGTATGACATGTTGTTATTGTAACATGACAGCTAAGAAGTAATGTATGACATGTTGTTATTGTAACATGACAGGTAAGAAGTAATGTATGACATGTTGTTATTGTAACATGACAGGTAAGAAGTAATGTATGACATGTTGTTATTGTAACATGACAGGTAAGAAGTAATGTATGACATGTTGTTATTGTAACATGACAGGTAAGAAGTAATGTATGACATGTTGTTATTGTAACATGACAGTAATGTATGACATGTTGTTATTGTAACATGACAGGTAAGAAGCAATGTATGACATGTTGTTATTGTAACATGACAGGTAAGAAGTAATGTATGACATGTAACATGACAGGTAAGAAGTAATGTATGACATGTAACATGACAGGTAAGAAGTAATGTATGACATGTTGTTATTGTAACGTGACAGGTAAGAAGTAATGTATGACATGTAACATGACAGGTAAGAAGTAATGTATGACATGTAACATGACAGGTAAGAAGTAATGTATGACATGTTGTTATTGTAACATGACAGGTAAGAAGTAATGTATGACATGTAACATGACAGGTAAGAAGCAATGTATGACATGTTGTTATTGTAACATGACAGGTAAGAAGTAATGTATGACATGTAACATGACAGGTAAGAAGCAATGTATGACATGTTGTTATTGTAACATGACAGGTAAGAAGTAATGTATGACATGTAACATGACAGGTAAGAAGCAATGTATGACATGTTGTTATTGTAACATGACAGGTAAGAAGTAATGTATGACATGTAACATGACAGGTAAGAAGTAATGTTTGACATGTAACATGACAGGTAAGAAGTAATGTATGACATGTAACATGACAGGTAAGAAGCAATGTATGACATGTTGTTATTTCTGTTGCCGATGACCCAGACCACATAACGGACTGTGACCATTCTGTCTTACACAATGAGTTTCTGTACTGAGTTGTTCTAGCAATCCAAACGAGTAATATTACAGACACCTTGCTGGCAAATTCTTTTTGGTAAATTTTGATTTCACTGGCACACGCACGCACGCACGCATGCACGCACGCGCACACAGTCTCTCTCTCTGTGTCTGTCTGTCTGTCCGTCACACACACACACACACACACACACACACACACACACACACGCACGCACACACACACACACACACACACACACACACACACTAACACCTCCGGATCGCTTTTAGTTTAGTGAGTGAGCATCACTATAGAGAAAAACAAACACGGTGCTGTGCAATAATATTTTATCAACCCTTCATCAGAATAACAGACTCATAAAGACTGTCTGATATGATAAGAGAAGAAATGTTCAGCCAAGTGGCCTTTGTCCAGTGTGCAGAAAGACAACGAAGAACACAAACACAAAAAGTAACTTAGAAGGAAAACTAAAAAAATTTCCCTGACGTGTCGTCGAATAGAGAACAATATTTCCTTTCTTTACGAAATAACAAGCTTATTTTCGATCTAGACATAAGGAAATTTTTGCTGTTTTTCCCCTGAATTTCATGTGTTGTAATCAGTCCGTTTGTATCTCCTTATGTTGTCTTGAGCAATTTGTTTATCTACTGCCGGCCTGCTAAGCCAGTCACAGCTTCACCAGTGCCCTGTTGGCCAGCATTACCTGTTTCCACCTCCCACGACGAGGACGAGGGGTTGGGCTTTGGGAGGCCCAACAGCAGGAGTGCAGTCCGCACCGCCAGTGGAACATCTGACTGGTTCCCAGTGACATCGGGAGTAAGGCAGGGCTGTAATCTCTCCCCTCTTCTCTTCGTGATCTATATGGATCAGATTACGAAGGAAGCAAACCCAGACCCTGAGGCACTCAATGAACTCATGTTTGCGGACGACCAGGCAATGGTGAACAATGACAAGATACAGCTACAGGAGCACACAGACCAGCTCAATGAAAGCTGCGAGACATACGGCATAAAGATCAGCGTCAGCAAGACCGAGGTCATGACTGTCAGTAAGAGACCAAACAAACTGGATATCAACATCAACGGAACCCAGTTGAAGCAAGCCAGTGAATTTAAATAACTGGGCAGCATCTTCACTGAAAATGGCAAACTAGACAGAGAAATCGAGACCAGATGCCAGAAAGCCAACGCAGTCAGCTACCAACTTGCCCCTCTCCTGAAACACCCCAGCATTCCCACCAGCACTAAGGCGAAACTCATCAACACCATTTTTCTACCAACGCTGACATACCAGTGCCAGACATGGTCCCTAACTAAAGTCCTTGAGAGAAAACTGGTCACCTGTGAAATGAAATGCCTGAGGAAAGCAGTAAACAAGACAAGGCGGGACAAGATCAGAAATGAGGTGATACGAGACATGGTAAGAGCAACACCAATCCTACAACACATCGAACATATGAGGATCAAGTGGTTCGGACACCTCACACGTATGCCCCTAAACCAACCAGCTCTTCGGGCATACAACACCAGATACTCTGGCTGGAGAGCCAGAGGAAGACCAAGACGACGATGGAGCGACTCCGTGGCAGACACCCTCAGAGCTCACGAGATGTCCCTTCTCCAGGCCACCCGCCTTGCTGCTGACAGACGACTGTATCTCCCCGCTACGCCCACCGGTACAAACGGAAGGAAAAAGTAAAGTAAAAGTAAGTATTTCATGTGTTTGTTCTGTGTTGTCTTTTTTGTACTCTTGACAAAGGCCAGTTGGTCGAAAAGTTACTCCCGAATTGTCTTATTATATCAAATATACGTTCTATTAACACCACGAGGACGCGGATGGGACCCAGAGCACCAATGCCTCGCCACTCTCCGGACAGTCACCTCCCAAGCTCCAGACGCCACTCGACAGCTATTACATCAAGCAAAGGGGAGCTACCCATGCGTTGCACGACCCATTCGGACCCAATCATCAGTCACCTTGTTTACAAACCAAATGGCAAGGTCGGGAGATGACAAACCCCGGGACATAGCCACACAACGCGCACCAACCAGGTCCAGCCCAGCCTCCAGACCAAGAGAGAATGGAAGACCCCTCTCTCACCCCACTCTGGTCTTCATCTCTCTTTCGGGCAGCCCGCCCTGCCACCAGCTGACATAGCTGTCAGCACCTTTCCCCTCGTTAGAGTCTCGACAATTACCTAATATCTCTATGAGCTCAAAATGTAATATCTCTATGAGCTCAAAATGTAATATCTCTGTGAGCTCAAATGTAATATCTCTATGAGCTCAAAATGTAATATCTCTATGAACTCAAAATGTAATATCTTTATGAGCTCAAAATGTAATATCTCTATGAGCTCAAAATGTAATATCTCTTAGCTGCCAGCTCCTTTCCCTTACTACAGTCTCGACAGTTAGTAGTCGGAAGCTGCCAACGTTGTCTTATAACAAATAGACGTTCTTATATCTCTGCTGTGTTTTTCTGTTTCCTATTTTCTTGAACGGGGACGGTCAATTCTGTTTTGGATTTAATCCATCATCACTCGATACTTTTTCCCTGCTGACTGAAATAACAGGAAAGTCTTAGTGCTAGTTTTCCCCTAACTTTTGTGTGTTTGCTTTATGTTGTTTTTTGTGTATGTTTGACGTGTATGTTTGTGTGTGTGGGGGGGGGGAGGGGGCTCTGGCTTTGACTTTCAGGTTCTATGATTTTTATCTATTTCACATTGCCATCTTTCAGTAGAATTATGAATACAGGTTTAACCATTTTTGAGTGTGTGTGTGTGTGTGTGTGTGTGTATGTGTGTGTGTGTGTGTGTGTGTGTGTGTGTGTGTGTGTGTGTGTGTGTGTGTGTGTGTGTGTGTGTGAATGAATGAATGAATCTTTTATTTAATGTCTATTCACAATAGTGATTTTAGACACATGTGTATGTGTGTGTGTGTGTGTGTGTGTGTATGTATGTGTGTGTGCATGTGTATGTGTATGTGTGTGTGTGTGTGTGTGTGTGTTGTGTGTGTTGTGTGTGTGTGTGTGTTGTGTGTGTGTGAGTGAGTGAGTGTGTGTGTGTTGTGTGTGATGTGTGTGTGTGTGTGTGTGTGTGTGTGTGTGTGTTGTGTGTGTGTGTGTGTGTGTGTGTGTGTGTGTGTGTGTGAAGACTCTGTTATCGTACTTTCTATCAGATATTGCCAACATAACTAATTTGATGATACGAGTTTTTTAACCTTTGACTCCCACCGCACTGCCCACCAGCATCCTGCATTGTTAATAACCAAGCTAGCAAAGCAAAAACGTAACCCTTTGATTCCCTCACCCTATCCGCCAGCTTCCTGCACTCCTTCACCCTATCCACCAGCTTCTTGCAGGAAGCTGGTGGATAGGTTGAGGGAGTCAAAGGGTTATGTTTTTGCAGTTTGTGGATTGGGTGGGGGAGTCAAAGAGTTAACGTATTTCAAATGCGTATCATATACACGATCTCGGAATGTCGTCATATCCGAAGAACAGCGAGAGCCTGAAGAACAAGTGACAATCAACAACTGACAGACGACAGGTCAATCACTGGAAACGGAAGGAAACGGACCGGAAGTACGAGATGACTTAGTTGCTTCCCTTTCAGCCGGGGATTTCCATCTTGCGGTCGTTTGTGTTCAATGACGTGGACAATGGAGTTGTTGTTCTGCCTTTAATGACGAGATAATAACCTTAAGACTGAGTGATTGTCAGGATGTGGCACTTACTGTAGTCTTTGGATGGACAAGACAAGGCAGGAAAGGAGAAATCCAAAACAAGTTTGACCGCCCGCGTTCAAGCAAACAGGAACCAGAAAAAACACGAAAATAGAATCAGAACGCGTATTTAATACAACCAGACAAGACAGGTGCAAATTTTCGGCCAACTGGCCTTTGTCAAGCGTAAACGTAAGATCACAAACAAACAAACACCAAATACAAAAATTAGGAGAAAAAGATTAAAACTTCCATGCTGTTTCGTCCAGTGGGAGAAAAGGACTAAAACTACAGAGGGAAAGTTAAGTTTTCAGTTCGAGCTGGTTCAAGAGAGATTCATAACGCTCGGATAATTCCATAAACGCTCCACCCAATATATCAGTGATAATCTTGCGGACCCCTCGAGCCTGCGCAAAGCCCTACACGCCGGCAATGTCTTTAACCCTTTCACTCCCTCACCCTATCCACCAGCTTCCTGCAGTTATTTTCTCCAATTCGACGAAACAACAGGGAAATTTTGCTGCTCCCCCCCCCCCCCCACACACACACACATATTTTCATGTTTCGTTTTCTTCTCTTTTTTCTTTTTCTTTTTTTTATTGCCTTACGTTTATGCTTGATAAACGCCGTTTGGCCGAAAACTGATGCCTGTCTTGTCTGGTTATATCAAAAGCGCCTTCCGATTGTGGGTTTTTTTTTTCTCGTTCAGTGTCATATCAGGGTCTCACACTAACCTGTCAAAACCCTGACCACTTGATATTTGAATCAATCCCCACCCCACCCCCCAACTCTTAAAAATACCAGTATCCAGCAGGACCTTTCCACCCAGTTTTGACCCCTGGCCGTTGAATTCTACAGCCAGTCCCCTGTCCCTCCACTCCTCTCCACGCCCACGACAATGATTGAGAATTAATTCCTTCACCGTAAGTAATTTATGACGATGGCGGTTTCCGTACCAACGCCAACAGCTCGATACAACGCCGACCGATGCCGAACAATACCGACTGTTGCCGAACAATGCCGAGTAGCTGTGAAACGGGCCGAGAGTGACAAAGGTGAAGGGCAACAATAGCGATGGAGTCAGGGGCTCGGGAAGATTTATGTGAGGGTTCGGCACCTCGTAAATCGTTTTCTTCTCTTTCGGAAGGCTCACAGTCGGTTAAGCCTCGGGCTTGGCTGCCGTTCGTGTATTTAGTGCTCTCTCGTGCAACCATTCTCACACTGGAACTGACTGAATTTTGGTCTGGATGCTGGAAATATGCAGAATTGATCAATCCTCCCTGGGGTGTTCCTGGAATACCCCAAGTGTAAGTTTTTTTGGCTATGACCATAAATCTTTTCATGAAAAGAATTCTGTATGGAGTGTATGCAGTGGGCAATAAGGCGGGTCTAAATCTGAATGCCAAGAAGACAGACATAATGCACCTACAAGGAGAAGAAAGTCAAGTACATCAGTATATTCAGATCAACAAGACTGCATTAGAAAATGTGAGAGATTTTAAATATTTAGGCTTGGTTAAAGCTTATGATGGTCATCATCATCATCAGGTGCCCTGCCGCATGGCGCTGGCGATCATGGACTTCCATCTGCCTCTATCTCTCGTTGC
The DNA here is from genome assembly GCA_030674185.1 of Monoplex corrugatus. Classification (NCBI taxonomy): domain Eukaryota; kingdom Metazoa; phylum Mollusca; class Gastropoda; order Littorinimorpha; family Ranellidae; genus Monoplex; species Monoplex corrugatus. The sequence continues at coordinate 49,125 of JAPXFY010000337.1, forward strand.
CCCTAGCATCTCCCCCAACCCCCTCGTCCCCAGCCACTCTGCAAGTCCGTCCAGCATTTTCTCCCTGGGTCTACCCTTTGCTCTCCTACCCTCCAGCTTTCCCGTTGTGACCAGGTGCTCCAAATCCCACTTCCTCATAAAATGGCCTATAAATGTTGCCTGTCTTTTCCTAATCGTCCTTATGAGTGATCTACTTGTGTCTGCCTCCATCAAGACTGTCTCGTTAGTTTTCTTTGTTGTCCATGGAATTCTCAACATTCTTCTTAGAAACCACATCTCGGCTGCCTCAATCTTGTTCTGGCTTTGCTTGTTGACTGTCCACGCCTCGCATCCGTACAACAGTAATTGGTTCTATATAACATTCAAGAACTCTCTTCCTGATGTTAATAGATAGGCATTTGTTGGTAAGAATGCTTGTCATCTTCTTGAATGCTGTTTTATGACGGTACCTGTACTAAAGACACGCAAACAAGAATAGGAATGTTAAAACAGAAAACGATCCAACTCAGTAACATTTGGAAAGACAGACGTATATCAACAGCTCCTAAAATCAACATTTTAAAATGTCGGATCTGGACAATAATGCTACACAGTGAAACCTGGACGAGCAGAAGAGCAAATGAAAACAACACCGAAACAGCAGAGATGTGGTTCTACAGGTAGTTTCTTGAGTCAAACAGACCGAGCACAGAACAAATAAAAACATTTTGACTGAACTCACAGTCCAACGTTAACTGCTAGCAAAAATTAACAGAAAAAAAAAGAAATACATCAGCCATGCAACCAGTAACACGAACACAACCCTAATGACAACGATTCTGCACAGAAAAGTTGGGGCCAAAAGGAATCCGGCAGACCATCCACCTTATTCACGAACAACATCACCAACAACAGCGGTCTGAGGGTCCTCCAAGTGGCACAGAAAAGTCCAGACCGGAGTGAATGGAAGAGAATTGTTGTAACATTTACTGCGGCGGCTATCATTGAAATCATTCCGTTTTGTTTAAAGCCCAGCCGACTGCGTAGAGCCATATCAGGGCTGTAACCTGTTTCAAAACATACACAATACTTCAACTGGAGAAAACTGGAAAGAAAAGTAAGTACACATATCAATGCATTCGGGCTCATAATCTAAGGAGATGCCCCTGGTGTTGACCACTGCGTCCAATTTATCGCACAGGGGATTTAATACCTGAATGCAATTCAAATATAACTAAGGATACTAAGCCATATATAAAAACGAGCCTAAATTACTTAAAGTTGCTTCCGCATATCTCATTTCTTTGGAGCCAAAAATGCACTTAATATATGCACCTAATCATCAATCTTAGGAGAAAGCATGTAAGACTTTATCGAACACATACAGATGAATGGACCAGCAAGGCAGAAAATGATAGGAAGAAATGACAGAGAGCAAAGGAACAAAGCAGAAACAAAGAGAGTGACAGAAAAGAGGAAATTTCTAGCACAGAATTTCCAGAAGATGGGGATACTATTTATACTGAAAGAGCCCCCGGCATCCCCGCAGGGGGGGTATCATCGAAATGAATGACGCCGACAGGTGACAAGCGACATGTGATCGCTGGCCTGGTTGGCACTGATATACAGGTAGGTAGAGCTCCTGTCTGCTTTCCCACCTGACTGAATAATCGAGTTCAAATCTTGTGCAAGAAAAATGTGTGTGTACAGGCGCTAATCCACACAGCTGTGAATAGTAGCCTACCTGACTGCTTACGGTTGGGAAAGCAAACTGAAGACGCAAAGCAGGAGAGGCTGGCACCAATGTCACTATGTTGGCCCTGAAAACAGTTGATGTGTCTATCATCTCATTCGTCTGCGACCTTAAGTTTATGGGAAAAAAAAAAAGTTTTTAAAACAAATCTTGATGCAGTATTCAGATCTATCATCATCATCATCATCGTCGTCGTCGTCGTCGTCGTCGTCGTCATGTGCCTCTCCTCAAAGTGTTGGCGATCATGACCTTCCATATGAATCTATCTTTTGTCGCTACATCTCCCACCTTCTGTCTTCATCCACTCCGCAAATCCGTCCAATATTTTCTCCCTGGGTCTACCTGGTGCAGTTTTCCCCTCCAGCTTTCCTGTTGTGACCAGATGCTCAAATTTGTCTTGCCTCATAAACTGTCCTATAAAGTTTGCTTTTCTTTTCCATAATCTTCTACATTAATGTTCTTTTCGTGTCTGCTTCTTTCAAGACTGAACATGATGTAATGTGTGACATCACATACGTGACACAGCGATGACAAAGTAGTTGCATATTTGTGGCACATAGAAGAAAATTTTACATATGTATAGTACAATACATAAATTATCAGTACGTTATTTCCATTTGCATTGTCTTTGTATGTTATTCGTTCTATAGATTTTAATTGTGTCGTTTTCCATCCGTGTCTGTCAAAAAGATGATTATAAAAAAGCGAGGAAGGAAAAAGACAGACAAAAAGAAAGAAAGTGAAAGAAACTGACCGCAGACCTCTCCCATCACCAAGACTGAGCCATGAAGGACACTGACGACATATTGCTTCCATCTACCACTTGACCAAGGTCACTTGTACGTAAGGTTGGCTACAGTCGTTAACCTTTTAACTTCCACAAGCCTATCCACCAGCTTTCACCAGCTTCCTGATGATGAGTAACTGCACAGGGTCGTGAATTTGGTCCTCCTGCGGGCCACACTTTTCTTTATCTGTTCATTCGTTCGTTCGTTCGTTCGTTCGTTCGTTCGTTCGTTCGTTCGTTCGTTCGTTCGTTCGTTCGTTCGTTCGTCCGTTCGTTCGTTCGTTCGTTCGTTCGTTCATTCATTCATACATTCATTATATTATGTCGATCTTTACATGATGACACAAAGCTTGTGTCCCTTCATTATGTTGTCGTTACATGATGACACAAAGCTTGTGTTCCTTCATTATGTTGTCTTTACATGATGACACAAAGCTTGTGTCCCTTCATTATGTTGTCTTTACATGATGACACAAAGCTTGTGTCCCTTCTTTATGTTGTCTTTACATGATGACACAAAGCTTGTGCCCATTTTTTACGTTGTCTTTACATGATGACACAAAGTCTGTGTCCCTTCTATATGTTGTCTTTACATGATGACACAAAGTTTGTGTCCCTTCTTTATGTTGTCTTTATAATTATGTTGACACAAAGCTTGTGTCTATTCATTATATTGTCTTTACATGATGACAAAAAGCTTGTCAACCTTCATTATGTTGTCTTTACATGATGACACAAAGTCTGTGTTCCTTCTTTATGTTGTCTTTACATGATGACACAAAGCTTGTCAACCTTCATTATGTTGTCTTTACATGATGACTCAAAGTTTGTGTCCATTCTTTGTGTTGTCTTTACATGATGACACAAAGTCTGTGTCCATTCTTTATGTTGTCTTTACATGATGACACAAAGTCTGTGTCCATTCTTTATGTTGTCTTTACATGATGACACAAAGTTTGTGTCCAGTCTTTGTGTTGTCTTTACATGATGACACAAAGTCTGTGTCCATTCTTTATGTTGTCTTTACATGATGACACAAAGCTTGTGTCCCTTCTTTATGTTGTCTTTACCTGATGACACAAAGATTGTGTCCCTTCTTTATGTTGTCTTTACATGATGACACAAAGCTTGTGTTCCTTCTTTATGTTGTCTTTACATGATGACACAAAGTTTGTGTCCCTTCTTTATGTTGTCTTTACATGATGACACAAAGTTTGTGTCCATTCTTTATGATGTCTTTACATGATGACACAAAGTTTGTGTTCCTTCTTTATGTTGTCTTTACATGATGACACAAGGATTGTCAACCTTCATTATGTTGTCTTTACATGATGACACAAAGTTTGTGTCCCTTCTTTATGTTGTCTTTATATGATGACACAAAGTTTGTGTTCCTTCTTTATGTTGTCTTTATATGATGACACAAAGTTTGTGTCCATTCTTTATGATGTCTTTACATGATGACACAAAGTTTGTGTCCATTCTTTATGTTGTCTTTACATGATGACACAAGGATTGTCAACCTTCATTATGTTGTCTTTACATGATGACACAAAGTTTGTGTCCCTTCTTTATGTTGTCTTTATATGATGACACAAAGTTTGTGTCCATTCTTTACGTTGTCTTTACATGATGACACAAAATTTGTGTCCATTCTTTATGTTCTCTTTACATGATGACACAAAATTTGTGTCCATTCTTTATGTTGTCTTTACATGATGACACAAAGATTGTCAACCTTCATTATGTTGTCTCTACATGATGACACAAAGCTTGTGTTCCTTCTTTATGTTGTCTTTACATGATGACACAAAGTTTGTGTCCCTTCTTTATGTTGTCTTTACATGATGACACAAAGCTTGTGTCCATTCTTTATGTGGTCTTTATATGATAACACAAAGTCTGTGTTCCTTCATTATGTTGTCTTTACATGATGACACAAAGTTTGTGTCCATTCTTTACGTTGTCTTTACATGATGACACAAAGTCTGTGTTCCTTCATTGTGTTGTCTTTATATGATGACACAAAGTTTGTGTCCATTCTTTATGTTGTCTTTACATGATGACACAAAGTTTGTGTCCAGTCTTTGTGTTGTCTTTACATGATGACACAAAGTCTGTGTCCATTCTTTACGTTGTCTTTATATGATGACACAAAGTTTGTGTCCATTCTTTATGTTGTCTTTACATGATGACACAAAGTTTGTGTCCATTCTTTATGTTGTCTTTACATGATGACACAAAGCTTGTGTCCATTCTTTATGTTGTCTTTACATGATGACACAAAGTTTGTGTCCATTCTTTATGTTGTCTTTACATGATGACACAAAGTCTGTGTCCATTATTTATGTTGTCTTTACATGATGACTCAAAGTTTGTGTCCATTCTTTATGTTGTCTTTACATGATGACACAAAGCTTGTGTCCCTTCTTTATGTTGTCTTTACCTGATGACACAAAGTTTGTGTCCCTTCTTTAGTTGTCTTTACATGATGACACAAAGCTTGTGTCCTTCTTTATGTTGTCTTTACATGATGACACAAAGTTTGTGTCCATTCTTTATGTTGTCTTTACATGATGACACAAAGTTTGTGTCCATTCTTTATGTTGTCTTTACATGATGACACAAAGATTTCAACCTTCATTATGTTGTCTTTACATGATGACACAAAGCTTGTGTTCCTTCTTTATGTTGTCTTTACATGATGACACAAAGTTTGTATTCCTTCATTGTGTTGTCTTTACATGATGACACAAAGTTTATGTTCCTTCTTTACGTTGTCTTTACATGATAACACAAAGTTTGTATTCCTTCATTATGTTGTCTTTACATGATGACACAAAGTTTGTGTCCCTTCATTATGTTGTCTTTACATGATGACACAAAGTTTGTGTTCCTTCTTTATGTTGTCTTTACATGATGACACAAAGTTTGTGTTCCTTCTTTATGTTCTCTTTACATGATGACACAAAGTTTGTGTTCATTCTTTATGTTGTCTTTACATGATGACACAAAGTTTGTGTTCCTTCTTTATATTGTCTTTACATGATGACACAAAGATTGTGTTCCTTCTTTATGTTGTCTTTACATGATGACACAAAGTTTGTGTCCATTCTTTATGTTGTCTTTACATGATGACACAAAGTTTGTGTCCATTCTTTATGTTGTCTTTACATGATGACACAAAGTTTGTGTTCCTTCTTTATGTTGTCTTTACATGATGACACAAAGTTTGTGTCCATTCTTTATGTTGTCTTTACATGAATACACAAAGTTTGTGTTCCTTCTTTATGTTGTCTTTACATGATGACACAAAGTTTGTGTTCCTTCTTTATATTGTATATTACATGATGACACAAAGTTTGTGTTCCTTCTTTATGTTGTCTTTACATGATGACACAAAGTTTGTGTCCATTCTTTATGTTGTCTTTACATGATGACACAAAGTTTGTGTTCCTTCTTTATGTTATCTTTACATGATGACACAAAGTTTGTGTCTATTCTTTAAGTTGTCTTTACATGATGACACAAAGCTTGTGTTCCTTCTTTATGTTGTCTTTACATGATGACACAAAGATTGTGTTCCTTCTTTATGTTATCTTTACATGATGACACAAAGTTTGTGTCCATTCTTTAAGTTGTCTTTACATGATGACACAAAGCTTGTGTTCCTTCTTTAAGTTGTCTTTACATGATTACACCATGCTTGTGTTCCTTCTTTATGTTGTCTTTACATGATGACACAAAGATTGTGTTCTTTCTTTATGTTGTCTTTACATGATGACACAAAGTTTGTGTCCATTCTTTATGTTGTCTTTACATGATGACACAAAATTTGTGTCCATTCTTTATGTTGTCTTTTCATGATGACACAAAGTTTGTGTCCATTCTTTACGTTGTCTTTACATGATGACACAAAGTTTGTGTTCCTTTATCATGTTGTCTTTACATGATGACACAAAGTTTGTGTCCATTCTTTATGTTGTCTTTACATGATGACATAAAGTTTGTGTCCATTCTTTATGTTGTCTTTACATGATGACACAAAGTTTGTGTCCATTCTTTATGTTGTCATTACATGATGACACAAAGTTTGTGTCCTTTCTTTACGTTGTCTTTACATGATGACACAATGTTTGTGTTCCTTCTTTATGTTGTTTTACATGATGACACAAAGCTTGTGTTCCTTCTTTATGTTGTTTTACATGATGACACAAAGCTTGTGTTCCTTCTTTATGTTGTTTTACATGATGACACAAAGCTTGTGTTCCTTTATTATGTTGTCTTTACATGATGACACAAAGCTTGTGTTCCTTCATTATGTTATCTTTACATGATGACACAAAGCTTGTGTCCATTCTTTACGTTGCCTTTACATGATGACACAAAGATTGTGTCCCTTCTTTACGTTGTCTTTACATGATGACACAAAGATTGTGTCCATTCTTTATGTTGTCGTTACATGATGACACAAAGTTTGTGTCCCTTCTTTATGTTGTCTTTACATGATGACACAAAGTTTGTGTCCATTCTTTATGTTGTCTTTACATGACGACACAAAGTTTGTGTCCATTCTTTATGTTGTCTTTACATGATGACACAAAGTTTGTGTCCATTCTTTATGTTGTCTTTACATGATGACACAAAGCTTGTGTCCCTTCATTATGTTGTCTTTACATGATGACACAAAGATTGTGTTCCTTCTTTATGTTGTCTTTACATGATGACACAAAGCTTGTGTCCCTTCTTTACGTTGTCTTTACATGATGACACAAAGATTGTGTCCCTTCATTATGTTGTCTATACATGATGACACAAAGTTTGTGTCCATTCTTTATGTTGTCTTTACATGATGACACAAAGTTTGTGTCCATTCTTTATGTTGTCTTTATATGATGACACAAAGCTTGTGTTCCTTCTTTATGTTGTCTTTACATGATGACACAAAGTTTGTGTCCATTCTTTATGTTGTCTTTACATGATGACACAAAGCTTGTGTCTCTACATTACATCATGTTGTCTTAAAATACACAAAGCTTGTGTCTCTACATTACATCATGTTGTCTTAAAATACACAAAGCTTGTGTCTCTACATTACATCATGTTGTCTTAAAATACACAAAGCTTGTGTCTCTACATTACATCATGTTGTCTTAAAATACACAAAGCTTGTGTCTCTACATTACATCATGTTGTCTTAATATAAACAAAGCTTGTGTCTCTACATTACATCATGTTGTCTTAAAATACACAAAGCTTGTGTCTCTACATTACATCATGTTGTCTTAAAATACACAAAGCTTGTGTCTCTACATTACATCATGTTGTCTTAATATAAACAAAGCTTGTGTCTCTACATTACATCATGTTGTCTTAAAATACACAAAGCTTGTGTCTCTACATTACATCATGTTGTCTTAATATAAACAAAGCTTGTGTCTCTACATTACATCATGTTGTCTTAAAATACACAAAGCTTGTGTCTCTACATTACATCATGTTGTCTTAAAATACACAAAGCTTGTGTCTCTACATTACATCATGTTGTCTTAAAATACACAAAGCTTGTGTCTCTACATTACATCATGTTGTCTTAATATAAACAAAGCTTGTGTCTCTACATTACATCATGTTGTCTTAAAATACACAAAGCTTGTGTCTCTACATTACATCATGTTGTCTTAAAATACACAAAGCTTGTGTCTCTACATTACATCATGTTGTCTTAATATAAACAAAGCTTGTGTCTCTACATTACATCATGTTGTCTTAAAATACACAAAGCTTGTGTCTCTACATTACATCATGTTGTCTTAATATAAACAAAGCTTGTGTCTCTACATTACATCATGTTGTC
>JAPXFY010003375.1:0-22073 GCA_030674185.1 Monoplex corrugatus
AGAAGAAGGGGCGAAAGGGAAGAAGAAGGGGGGGAAAAAGGGGAAAGAGAAGGGGGAGAAAAGAAAAAGAGAAGAGAAAGAAAAGAGAGAATGAGATAGAGAAGATGAGAAGAGAAGAGAGGGGGAAAAAGAGAAACAGAGAAAAGAGGGGAAAAGAAGAAGACAGAAGAAGAAAAAAAAAGAAGAAGAAAAAAAAAGGGAGGGGAGGAAGAAGAAGGAGAAGGAAAAGAGGAAGAGAGAAGAGAAAAAGAGAAGAAAAAAGAAAAAAAAGAAAGAGGAAAAAAGACAGAAAAAAGAAAAGAAGAGAGACACTCCCTTCCCTCTCCCCTTTTTCCCCTCTCCTCCACTCGCTGTTTTTCTCTCTCTAACTTCATCCCCTCCCTTCCTCTGTCTTCCTCCCCCCTCTTCCCCCCTTTTCCCTCTTCTTCCCCTCCGACTTTTTCTCCCCCCCTTTCCTCTCCTTTTTCTCCCCTGTTTTTTCCCCCTCTTCCTTTCCTTCTCCCTTTTTCTCTCTTCCCCTTTTTCTCTCCCCTCTGTTTCCCCCTCTCTTTCCCCTCCTCTTTTCCTTCCTCTCTCCTTTTGGTTTTCCCATTTTCCTCTCTCTCTTTTTTCCTTTTTCCCCTCTTTTCCCCCTCTCTCTTCCCCCCCCTCCCTTCCCCCTCTGGTTTTTCTCCCCTTCCTCTCTCCTCTTCCCCCTCTTTCCCCTTCCTCTTTTTTCCCCTTCCTCTCCCTCTCTTCTTCTCCTTCCCCCTCTCTTCCCCCTCCTTCCCTCCATTCCTCTTTTCTCTTTCCCTCTCTATTCCTCTCCCCCCTGTTTCTCCCCTCTCTCCCCAAACCCCCCCTCCCCACCCCAAAACCCCACCTGGGAGAAAGGTAAGGCAATGGGGGAAAACTTTCCCCAAAAGTTTAAGAGGGGGGGGGAAAGGGGAAAAGAGAGAGGGACAGAGAAAAGGGAAAAAAAGAGAGGGGGGGAGAAAAGGGGAGACAGAGAAGGGGGAGAAAAGTTTGAGAGAGAGAGATTTAAAAAAGAGAGAGATGAGATAGAGAGAGATAGAGACAGAGACAGAGAGGGGAAGAAGAGAAACAGAGACCAAAAGGGGGAGAGAGAGAAGAACCCGAGAGAGAGAAAAAAAAAGGGCAGAAAAGCCCGACAAAAGGGGGGGGAGAGGGCAGAAGAAAAGGGGAAGAGAGAAAGAGGACAGAGAGACCCGAGAAAAAAAGACAGAAAAAGAGAAAAAACCCGAGAAAGAGTAAGAGACAGACAACAAAGAAAAGACAGAGAGACATTGAGACAGGGAGAAAAGGGAAACAGACAGAGGACGAAGGGGGAGGAGAAGGAGTGGGGAAAACTGCCCCAGCTGCCGGCTGGGCAGGTTTTCCCCACAGAAAGTGAAAGCCAGAGTAATGCATAAATTTGGGGAAGGGGGGCATTTTATTTCTCTTGTTTCAGAAAGGGTAAGGGGTGGACCAAAAGAACCCTCTTACATATGAATTTTCCCGTGGGGTTGGGCCTGGCCAGTGTCGTTTTTGGCTGTGACCCGTTGGTTTTCCATCTCCCCCCCCCCCCTTTTGGCCCCTGTTTTATGCGAACAAAATAACTGATGCTGGGGGGGCCCCAAAGGGTCCATGCATCGATTAAAAAACCCCCTTTACACCCCCCGTTTTTTTACGAGATGGGTTTCGTGTGGGCCCCCTCTGTATCTATCATCCCATCTATTCTATTTTAAACATCTAATCAACTATCTATCTATCCCATCTATCATCTATCTATTTTATCTATCTAAACGGGCTTTTCTGTCCGGGCTGTTCCCATCTATCTAATCTGTCTATCTATCTTCTATTTTATCTATCTGTCGTCCCATCTAAACAGTCAAACTATCTATCTATCTATCTAATCTATCTATCTATCAAAACAATCAAACTAAACAAAACAATTTATCAAAATTTTCCCATCATTTTATCATCTAACTATCTGTCTTTTCTAAAATCTATCTGTCTATTCCCATCTATCTAAACTTTTATCTATCAACTAAACGGGCTTATCTATCCTTTTCTATATCTAACGTCTTCATTTTATCCCAATCTGTCCTTCCCCGTCTGTCTATTTTATCTATCTTTCCCGGGCTGTCTGTCTTTTCTTTTCTACTTTTCTATCCCATCTATCTATCTATCTATCTAGCTGTCCCCTTTTGTCGGGCTTCTATCTATCAAAACTATTTATCTATCTGTTTTGTCTGTCTGTCATCTAACTATCTGTCTTTTCATCTATCTATCTGGGCTAACAACCCGTCTATCTATCATCTGGGCTGGGCTTTTTTCTATCTATCTATCTAAACTATCTAAACTGTCCCATCATCTATCTATCCCTTTTATCTACCTGTTCCGGGCTGTCTATCTATCCATCATCTATCCCAAAACATCTGTCTATCTACTATCTATCGCCCTTTTTGTCTCTTTTGTCTAACTATCTATCTGTCTGTCATATATCTGTCCCGTCTGTCTCTCGTCTATCTATCTATTTTGTCTGTCAAACTATCTGGGCTATCTTTCTATCTAAACCTTTTCTGTCTGCTGGGCTATCCCATTTTTTCATCCCATCCACACACACACAAGGAAAGGGGGGGGGGGGGGGGGGGGGAGAAGAAAAGAGAGAGAGAGAGAGAGAAATACAAAAAAACACACACAACCAAACCCCACACACACCACACAAAAAAACACCACCCCACACAACCCACACACACACACACACTCACCCAAAAAACCCAGCACACAACACCCCAACACACACACACACCAAAACCACACCCCCAGCCCCACACCCAAAAACAAACCCAAAACAACCCCCACACACACACACACCCGAACAACTAAAAAACCCCAAAACCCCCAAAAAATCACCAAGATTAAATCACAATCCCCCGGGGTGGTTTTAAAAAAAAATTCCCTTTTTATCATTTTCAAAACCCATTTTCCCCTCCATACGATATACGTGTCGAATTTACATTCCCCAATTCATTGAAAGAAAATTTTTTTCCTCAGTACAAAACATACATACAAAATATATTGATTTCCGAGGCTTGTATAAACAAAAAAGTTAGTTATTATCAAATTTAGTCAATTCTGTTTTAATATACATACGAGTTTTACATTTTTAATTTACTGATGGAATTTTTTTCCCCCCGTATTTCAAAATTCCCAACAGAAATTTTACATTAACAAAGGGGCCAAAAATCAAAACAAAACAAAAAAAATGGCTTTTAGGGTAATACTTCCAAACCCTTGAAAAAAAAGAAAAAAAAATTATCCGTCCCTTGTCCCTTTTTCATAGGATATGATTCAATAAAATTTTCCCTTAAAAACCCTTTTAACCCCCCTGCAAACCCTTTTCCACCAACTGCAAAAAAAAAATTTAAACCCCTTTTACTCTCGCACCCCTATTCACCCAACGCAAAAAAAAAAAATTTCCCCCCCTTTTAACTTCCCCCACCCCTATCCCCCAACGCAAAAACTTAAAAATTTTTACTCCCTTTCACAAAAATCTAAACCCAAAAAGCAAAAACCCTTTAACCCCCTTTGGGCCTTCCCCCAACCCTATCTAAAAACCCCCCCTTTCAAAAAAACCTTAAAAAAAACCCCCTTTTACCCTTTCCCGCACCCTATCCACCAACTGCCAAAAAAAAGTAACCCTTTGACTCCCGCACCCCCCATCCCAAAACCCAAATGCAAAAAACCTTTAAACCCCTTTTAACCCCCCGCACCCTTCCACCAACTGCAAAAAAACTTTAAAAACCCTTTTACTCTCCCCCACCCTAAACCCCCAACTGCAAAAAAAATTAAAACCCCCCTTTACTCCCTCACCCTATCCCTCAACTGCAAAAAAATTAACCCTTTTTACCCCCTAATCCTATCTACCCAAACCCGCAAAAAATTTTAAACCCTTTTACCTTTCCCCCCCCCAAACTACCCAAATGCCCAAAAAAATTAACCCTTTGACTCCCAACCTCCCCTTCACCAAATGCAAAAAACTTAACCCTTTGGGCCTTTCCCGCACAATATCTACCAACTGCAAAAAAAAATTTAAACCCTTTTACCCCACCCCCCAAAACCCCATCCACCAACTGCAAAAACGTAACCCCTTTGGGCTCCCCTCCCGCCAAAACCCAAAACCACCCCCAAATCAAAGACTTAACCCTTTACTCCCCGCAAACCCCATCCAAACCCAAAGGGAAAAAACCCTTTAAACCCTTTTTATTCCTGCACCCTATCCACCAAATTTCAAAAACTTAACCATTTGACTTTCCCCCCCTATCCCCCCAACGCAAAAAATTAAACCCCTTTCTCCTGCACCCAAACCACCAACTTTCAAAAACTTTAAACCAAAATTTTACTCCCTCACTCTAATCCACCAAACTTTCCAAAAAAATTAAACCCCTTTTACTCCTGCCCCCCAAAAACCACCAAACTGCAAAAAATTTAACCATTTTTTACTCCCCCCCAAAGGGATTTCCCCCAGCTTCCTGCAGGGAAAATTTACGGGCGGGGGAGGGGAAAAATTTAAAGGGTTAAATTTTTGCTTGGCTGGCAAAAGGTTGACAATGCAGGATGGGGTTGGAAGGGTGGGAGGAGCAAAGGGTTTTCTTTTTGGTTTTTGCTTTGGGATGGTTTGGGCCCAAAAGCAGGATGCTGGGGGACCGGATGCGGGGGAAACAAAAGGGGTTTAAAGAATGAAATTTTTAAAAAGCAGCGTACACAAGGTCAAGAGCTGACCTTTTTAACCCGGGCCAAAAAAACCCCATCACCCCGAGCTTTAGAGCGCGGGCAAAAATTTCAGCTTTTTATTTCCCCCTGTGAAGTCAAAGGTGCCTGTGGGGTGCCGAAACACGTAGGATGAAAAAAACCCAAACCCCAAAGGCCGTGCAGACTGCAATTTTCACATTGGGCTTAGAAAATTCCTCCTTTTCCCCTGCCAGAAAAAAATCTCGAAAGGTCAATAAGAGAGAGAGAGAAGAATCTACGAAAGGTCCAATAAACAAGAGAGAGAGAGGAGAGAAAGGGGAGAGAGAAAAGAGAGAAGAACAGACAGACAGAAAATTTGAGAGTGAGGAAGGGGAGAGAGAGAGAGAAAAGACAGAAAAGACAGAGTTTAAAAGAGGAGGGAAAAGAGAGAGAGAGGGGGAAAGGGGGAGAAGGAAATGAGAGAGGACAGAGAGGGAGAGTGGGGAGAGGGGAGACAAAAAAAAGAGGGAGAGAGTGGGGGGGAAGTGAGCAGTGAGAAAAAAAAAAGAAAAAAAAGAGGGAAAAAGAGGAGGGGAAGAAGCGGGGGAGAGAGAGAGAAGGGGGAAAAGGGGGAAGACAGGGGCCCGGGGCCCCCAGGGCAGAAGCCAAAACAGACAAGAAAGAGAAAAAGAGAACAGGGCAAACAGACAAAAAAAAGGGCACAAAGGGAGACAGAAAACAGAGAACCGGGCAACCCGAGACAACAGGGCAAAACAGAAGTCAAAACAGAGAAAGAAAAACAAGACAGACAAACAAAACCCGAGAAAGAGACCAAAAGAGGCAGACAGACACCGAGACAGACAACAGAGAGACAAACAAAACAGACAGACAGAAAAGCAGACCAAAAAAAAAAGAGAAACAAAGACAGACAAACAAAAAGAGAAAAAAAACACAGAGGGGGACAGAACCCAAAAACAACCAAAACAGAGAAAAAGGAGGAGGAGAAGGGAAAAAGGGGGAAAAAAAAGAAGAAAAAAAAAAAGAAGAAAAGACGACAACATCGGAAACTTTACTGAAAAGCCCGAGCATTTGGAAAAATTTTCTGTCTGGGCCGTCTGTCTGTCTGTCTGTTTTTCTCTCACTTTCTCTCTAACTCCGGGCCCTTTTCCCCCCTGTCTGTCCCTTTTTCTTTCCCCCCCCCCCCGTCCCGTCTATCTGTCCTTTTTATCCACCCCACTTTCTCTCTGTCTCCCAAACCCGTCTGTCTGTTTTCCTCTCTCCCCCTCTTTTTCTCTCTCCCTTGTATGGTTTTTCCTCTGTTTTTTCCTTTCCTTTTTTTCTCTGTCCCTTTTGTCTCTCTCTGTCCCCTCTGTCTCTGTCGTTCCCTCTCTCTTTTCTCTCTCTCTGTTGCTGACTAAAAACCCGACAGAACCCTGTTTCCAAACCCAAAAAAGACCCCCGGGGTTTCCTCTTTTCCCTTTCCCCCCTTTTCCCCAGTCTTTCTCACCATCACCAAACCCACCCCCTTCCCCCCCCTCCCCCCTCCTTTAAACCCCTTTTATGCATTTGGGCTTGGGGGTCTATTTCTAGCTGAAAAAGGGTAGCGCAAACTGTGTTGGGGTTTTAGAAATTCGACATGGGAAAAACCCCCTTGACTCTCAAAGGGTTTTGTTACTTAGTTGATATTTTTAAAAATTCCCCAAACCCCCTTCCCCGCTTCCCCCCCTTTTTTTCCCACTGAAAAAGGGCCCGGTTTTTAAAAATTTTTTCTTTTCTGCAAAAACGAAAAAAGGGTAAGTGTATTTTTTTTTTTTTCCCGCCCCCCCCCCCCCCCCCAACCCCCCCTCCCCCCCCCCCCCTCCCTCAACCTCGCCCCCCCCCCGGGCCCTCCCCCCCACCCCCCCCCCAACCCCAGAACCCCCAACGTAAAAACAGAAAAGACAGACAGGAAAAGACTGCCCTTAAACCCCAACTCAGTTCGACAGACACAAAAGAAACACGCGAGACTAACATAAAAACAGACAGAAAAACCAAAAAGATTTTTCACACGTGCCACGCCCACACACATACGGGACCTGCAGACAAAGCGCGCGGCCCCCGCCCCCACCCCCCACAAAAAAACACAAATTTAAAACACAACCCGGGACGAGCACCCACACAAAACACACCACAAATTTCATACACAAAAAACATACGCACACACATACAACCAAAACATACACACAGAACCCCAAAACCCCCCCCACGCGCACAAAAAGCCCCAACAACGCCAACAAAACAAACAACCCCCACAACAACCACACACCACATATATAAAACACACACACACACGTAACACACCCACACACACAAAAAGAAACACCCCCCACACCCCACACACACACATACACCCACCACCCCATGTACAACACCCACAAAAACCACACACCCCGTTTAAAACACACACACACAACAACCCACAAACAACACGTTAAAAAACAAACACACGTAAAACCCAAAAACACACAAAAACCCCACCAACACACCACACCACAAACCCACACACACAACACCAAAACACACACAACCTAAAACACACACACACACGTACACCCCCGAAAACCCCACACACGTACAAACAAACCCCACTTTCACACACAAAAACACACCCCCAAACACAACACACACACCCCAACCAGCCCCCCAAAACGCCCCACACAACCCCCACATGTACACACACACAAAACACAAAAAACAAAACACTCTCTTTTTCCCCCCTCTCTGTCCAAAACCCCCTATCTCCGTTCATTTGTCTCACCCCCTCTGACCTCCCCTCTTAAACCCTAACTCCCCCCCCCCCCCAAACCCCCACCCCCATCCCCTGGGGCCCCCCCCCCCCCCCCCCCCACCCCCCACTTCCCTTTCCCCGTTTTTGGGGTGTCCGCTCCCGTAAAAAAAACAGGTAAAGAAAACAAACCCAGAAAATTTACGACCCCCCTTTACAGTTTTGGGCCCAAAGGCCAAAAAAAGAACAAAAACGTTTTTACAAAGTTCCCCCTTTTTTCCCTTTCCCTAACGCCACAAAAAAACGGAAAAAAAAAAGGAACCAGGGAGAAAAAAAGAACCATCATTTTTTAACGGCTTTTTTTGGGATCCGTTTGGATAACTCGATTAAATTAATTAAAATTAACAAATCCTGAAACGGAAAACTGAATGAAAGTCCCATGTCAGCGTTCCGGAAAAAAGGCACTTGACAAAAAAAACAAAAACAAAAAAAACCCCCCCCCCCCAAAAAACAACAACAAAAAACAACAACCCGACCAAAAACCCAAAAAAAAAAACAACAAACAAATAAAAACGGGCCCCGCACAAACAAACACAAACCAACCACCCACCCACACACACCCCCCAAAACAACACAAAAAACCACACCAAAACACACACACCCGCGGGCAAAAACCCCTGGAAAACCCAAAAACCAGGGACACCCACACACAACACACCAACCCCACACAAAAGGGGAGAAGAAAAGGGGAGAGAGGAGAGAGAGAGAGAGAAACAGATAAACAAGAGAGAGAGAGACCCCACACACACACACACCCCACACCAAAACCCAAAAACAAAAACACATACACCAAAATGAACAGAAAAGACAGACAGACAGAGAGACACAGAGAGGAGACAAACAGACAGACAGAAGACAGCACAAGAGAGACAGATAGATAAACAAGACAAAAACAGAGAAAAAACCAAAAACAACAAGGAAAAAACCCAAAAAAAACAACTTGCCCTTTTTCCAAACCCTCGCTACGCTGAAGCTTCGACTACCTTTTAGTGCTTTTAAAAAAATCTGCTACCGCGGACCCCAAGAACGCTCTGAGAGGAGAAAAAGCCCTCTCCAAAAAAAACAAGTGTGATTTCGGGGCCCCTTGACTTTTTTTAAATTTAAATCTTTACGCTCTAAAAAGGGGGGCTTTGGGCCAGTCCAGGGGCTGCCTTCCCCCACCCCCCGAAACCCCCCACCCCCCACCCTAAGGCGGGGGGAGGTGCCCACAAAAAAGTGGGTTTAGGAGGTTTGGAGGGGGAAAATGGAGGTAATTCTTTTTTTTTTTTTTTTTTTCTTGGGGGGGAGACTGGGAAAGTTTTTTAAAAAAGCTGGGGGCGTTTGGGGCCGTCTCAGTTCCTGGGGAAACCCGACACTTTTATCACACAAAATTCTGTCTGTTTTTGTCTGTCTGTCTGTCTGTCTGGGCTGTCTGTTCGTCCCCTATCCTGTCCCCGACCCCCTTTTCTGTCCCGTTCCCGTCCCCGTCTGTTTTCCTTTTTCTCTCTGTCTGTCCCCTCTGTTTTTCTGTCTCTCTCCCCCCGTCTTTATTTTGTCTGCCTGTCCCCTCTTCTCTTTTTTTTCCCGTCCCTCTGTCCCCCCTGGGGCCCCCTATCTGTCCCGGGCTGTTTATCTTGTCTCTTTTCTCTAAAAGCTAACTATCTTCCCGTCCTTCCGCCTGTCTGTCTCTCTTCCCCCCTTCCCTTTTTCCCTTTTTCTTTCTTTCTCGTTCTCCGAAACCCCCCACGAAACCCCCCCCCCCCCCCCCCACCCCCCCCCCCCCCCCCCCCCCCCCCCCCAATTTCTCTCACTTTTTTCTTGCTTTTCTTTCTTTGGTTTTCTCTTTCTTCCCCTGGGCCCCCTTTCTCTGTGTCTCTCCTCCTGTCTTTCTCCCCCTTTTGTCTCTCTCTTGTCCCCTCCCTCTAAAAACCTCTCCCCTTTTCCTCTGGGCTCTTCCCCCCCTCCTCTTGGGCCCTTTTTCTCTCTCCCCTTGGGGTCTCAGTCTCTCCTCTGGGCTCTTTTCTCTCTGTGGCCCTGTCCCCTCCCCTCTGTCCTTTTTCTCTCCTGTCTCTCGTTCCCCTCTTTTCTTCTCTTCCGTCCTCTGTTTTTCTCTCTCCTGCTTTTTTTATCATTTTGTTCTCTCCCGTCTCTGGGCTCTTTCTTTCTTTTCTCTCGTTTTCCCCCTTCCACCCCCCCCCCCCTTCCCCTCCCTCCCCTGTTGTCTTTTTCTTTGCTTTCCTTTTTCCCCTCCATCCCCTCTGTCTCTTCCTCCCCCCTCTTGTCCCTTTTTTTTTCTCGGGCTCTCGTCTCTGTCTCTTTTTTCTCTCCTCGTTTCCATTCCACCCCACCCTCTCATCTCTCCCGTTTTTCTTTTTTTTTCCCTTTTCCCCTTTTCCCCTCTCTCTTTCCTCTCTTTCTGTCCCCTCTCTTTCTCTCGGGGTTTCCCCTCCCTTTCTGTTTTTGCCTGCCTGTCTTTTTTTTCCCCTTTAAATTTCTCTTTCGGTTTCCTCCCAAACCCCCCCCTCCCCCAGTACCTTTCTCCCTTTGGCCCTTTTTTTTCCTCCCCTCCCTCCCTTCCCTCACCCCCCCTCCCCGTTTCTCTCTCTCTTCCATCACTCCTCCTTCCCCTTCCCCTCTTCCTCCCTCCTCTCTTTCTCGCCTCCCCTCCCGTTTTCCTTTTCACCCCCTCCCCCCTTCCTTTCTCCTCCCCCCCCCCTCCGCTCTCCCCCTCTCTCAAATCGGGGGTTTCCCCCCAAACCCCTCTCTCCAAATCTCTCCTCGTTCCCCCCTCTCCCTCTCCTCTTTCCCCTCTTCCTCTCCTTTTCCCCTCTCCCCTCGTTTTTTCCCCTCTCTTTTCTCTCTTTTTCCCTTTTTCCTCCTCTCTCTCCCCTTTTCCTCTTTTCCTCTCCTCCTTATCTCTCCCCCCCTTCCTTTTCAACTCCCTCTCGTCCCCCTCTCTTTCTCTCCCCCTTCCCCCTTCTCTCACCCTTTCCCCCCTTTTCCCAACCTCCTTGTTCCCCTCTCTCTCCACTTCTCCTCCTCCCCCCAACTCCTTTTTCGTTTTCCTTTTCCCCCCTCAAAATCTTTCCTCCTCTTGTTTCCCCTCTTTTCCCCTTTTTTCTCTCAATCTCTTTCCCCTCTTTCTCTCTCCCCCGTTCTCTCTCTCCCCTTTCCCTCTCTCTTTTTTCCCCCTCTCCCTCTTTTCCTCTCTTTCTCTCTCTCCTCCATTCCCCCCCCTCTCCCTCTCCCCCCCCCTTCCCCCTTTTCCCCCCTCTCAAACCTCTCTCCTCCCCACTCTCTTTTCTCTCTCTCTCTTTTTTCATTTCCTCCCTTTTTACTCTCTTCCCCTCATTTCTCTCTCTCTCCCCTTCCCTTTTCTCTCTCTCTCCCTTTTTATTCCTCTTTTCCTCTCCCCTCTTCCTCTCTCCTTTTCCCCTAAACTCTCTTTTCTCCTCTCCTCTCCTTTTTTCTCACTTTTTTTTCTCATTCCCCTCTCCTCTCCTCTTTTCTTTTCCCCTTCCCCTCCTTTCTCTTCTACTCTCTTCTCCTCTCTTTCCCCCTCCCCCTCTTTTTCCCCCTTTACAAAAATTTTTTCCCCCTTTTCTCCATCTCTCCCTCTCTTTTCCCTTTTTCTTCCCCCCTTTTCCCCCTTCCCTCTCCTTTCTTTCTCCTCTTTTTTTCTTTTCTCTTTTCCTCTTTTCTTTTTTCTTTTTCTTTTTCCTCCTTCTTTTTCTCCCCTTTTTCCTTTTTCTTCCTTTTTTCTTTCCTCTTTTTTTTTCTTTTTTTTTTCCCTTTCCTTCTTTTTTCTTCCCTTTTTCCTCCTTTCCCTCTCTCTTTCCTTTTTTTTTTTTCTTTCCTTCTCCCTCTTCCTCTTCCTTTCTCCTTTTTTTTTTTCTCTTCCCTTTCCCTTCTTTCTTTCCCCTTCTTTCCTCGTCTCTTCCCCTTTTTTCCTTTCTCCCCTCTTTTCTTTTTTTTTCTTCCTTTTCTTCCCCTTTTTTTTCTTCTCTTTTCCCCTTTTTTTTTTCCTTCTTTCCCCCTTTTTTCCCCTCTTTCTCTTTTTTTTTCTCCTTTTTTTTCCCCTCTCTCCTCCTTCTCCTTTCCTTCTTTTTTTCCCCCCTTTTCTTCTTTTTCTCTCTTCTCTTCCCCTTTCTTCCCCTTTTCTTTTTCCCTCTTTTTCTTTTCTTTCTTTCCTTTCCTTTTTTTCCCCTTCCTCTTTTTTCCCCTCTTTTTTTTTTCTCTTTCTTTTTTTCCCCTCTTCCTCTCTTCTTCTACACTCTTTTTTTTTTCCCCTTCTTTTTTTCCTTTTTCCTTTTTTTTTTTTCTTCCCCCTCTTCCCTCTTCCCTTTCTTCTCCCTTTTTCTTCTTTCCTTTCCCCCTTTTCTCTTTTCTTTTCCACCTCTCTTTGCTTTCTCTCTTTTTTTTCTCTTTCTTTTTTCCTCTTTTTCTTTTCTTTTTTTTTTTTTCTTTCCCCTTTTTTCTCCTTTTCTTCTTTCTTTTTCCCTTTTTCCCCTTTTTCCTCCCCTTTTCTCTCTTTCCTCCTTCTCCCCTTTTCTCTTCTCTCCTTTCTCTTTTTCTTTCCTCTTCTCTCTCATTCCTTTTCTTTTTTTTCCCTCTTCCTCCTCTCTCCTCTTCCCCTCCCTTTTCTCTTTTCCTTTTTTTTTCTTTTTTCTTCTCCTTTCTCCTCTCCCTCCCCCTCCTCTTCTCTTTTCCCTTTTCTCTCTTTGTCTTTTTCCCTTCTTTTTTTTTCCCTTTTCCTTCTCTTCTTCTTTCCTCCTCCTTCTTCTCTCCTCCTTCCTTTCCTCCTTTTCTTTTCTTTTTCTTTCTCTCTCCTTTCCTCTCTCCCTCTCCTCTCTTCTTTCCCCTTCTCCTCTTTCTTCTTTTTCCTCCTCTCTTTCTCCTTCTCTTCTTCTCCCCCTTCCTCTTTTCCTCTCTTTCCCCTCTTTCCCTCCCCCCTTTCTTTTTTTCTCTTTCTCTCTCCCTTTCCCTCCCCTTCTCTCTTTTTTTCCCTTCTTCTCTCTTTTTCCTTCCTCTTCCCCCTTTTCCTCTTTCCTTTTCCCCCTTTTTTCCCCCCCCCCCCCCCCCCTTTTTTTCTTTTTCCCCCGCGTGGGGACGGTTATTCGTCCCCCGGGTGCCCTAGCATGAAACAAAAAATATGGAGAAAAGCCTATTTTTTACCATATTCCTTTTCCTTGAAGCCTAAAAAAACCCTTTTTGCCTTTTTGAAATCTTAAAGAAAAACACAAACAAAACAAAATAATTTGGAGCAAATGGGGTGAATGAAGAGAGAGGGGGGGAAAAGAGGAGAGAGAGAAGGGGAGAGAGAGAGAGAGAGAGAGAGAGGAGAGAGAGAGAGAGAGAGAGAACTCAGAACTTAATTCAACCATTTTGGGGAGAGAAAAGGAAAAACAAAACAACAGGGCAGAGAGATAAAAAAAAAAAAAAGAGAGAGAGAGCTTTGGAAATTAATTCAACCCTTGCATATGGGGAAAAAGAGAGAGAAAGAGAAAAAGAGAGAGGAAAAGGAAGAGAGGAAAAAGGGGGAAAAGAGAGAAAAGGAGAGAAAAGAGAGAGGAGAGAGGGGAGAGAGGGAAAAAGAAAGAGAAAAGAGAGAAAAAAAAGAGAGAGAGAAAAAGGGGGAGAAGAAAGACAAAAAAAAGACGGGCCGACTGAAAAGTTTGAAACACAAAATAATTTACAAAATTTCGCCCAAACAGCAAACTGAGGGGTAAACCTAGCCAAACATTTTTGGATGTTTTTGGGTGTGAGGTGGGGGGAAGGGACAGAGGGGGGGGGGGGGGGGGGGGGGGGGGGGGGGGGAGGGGGGGGGGGGGGGGGGAGGGGGGGGGGGGGGGTGGGGGGGGGGGGGGGGCTTTGGGGCAGGGGGCACACAGCCTAACCAACCCCCCTCCTGTTCCCCCCCCCCCCCCTTTGGTTGTCCCGTTTGTGTTTTTGTTGTGTTGTGGGTTTTTGTGTGGGGTGTGTTGTTTGTGTGTTTTCGTGTTTTGTGGTTGTGGTGTCGGGTTTTTTGTGTTGGGGTGTGTGTAAATTTTTGTGTGTGTGGGGTTGTTTGTGGTGTGGTTTTTTGGGTGTGTTGGTGTGTTTTGTGTGTGTGTGTGTGTGTTTTTTGTGTGTTGTGGTGTGTGTGTTTTTGTGTGTGTGTGTGTGTGTGTGTGCTTTGTTTTGGGCCCGGAGATTTGGCGTTTTTTGTTGGCGATTGCTTTTTGGGGAATGATGGGAGTGCGCGCCTTGGTTTGATTTTTGAATCAAAATTTGAGCACGTTGTAAAGATAATGATACAATGAAAAAAATAGAGATAATGATGACAATAATGTTGGGTAAACAAAAAATGAAAATAAAAAAAATAAAAAAAAAAATAATAAAATAATTTAAAAAATTAAAAAATTTTAATTTAAAAATTTAAAGAAAATAAAAAATAATAATGATAAAAAATAATAATAATAACAATGATACTATAATACTACTACTACTAACATTTATTTTAAATTTTAATTGTCCTTCCTCCTTTTTCCCCATTTTTATTTGGGTTTTTTAAAACATTATTTTTTTTAAAAAAAATTTTTTTATTTTTAAAAACGAAAAAAAAGAATTTGTAAAGAAAAAAAACCATAACAAAAAAAACACACACACCACCCACACACACACCAAAACCCACACACACACACACACACACCACACACACCCCACACAACACACACACACACACACATAAAACACCACAACACACACCCCCCACCCCAAAAACAACACATACACAAAAATACACACCCCACACAAAAAAAAACACACACACACCCCACAAAACACACACACACACACACACACCCACACACACAAACACACAACACACACACACACACAAACAAACAACCCACACACACACAAACAACACACAAAACCCACAACACACACACATACCACCCTAAAAAACCAAAACATTCACACAAAACACACAAAACACACACAAAACACAAAAACACACACATAAAACATAAAACACATACACCAAAAACACACACACGCACACACCAACCCAAAACAACGCACACACCAAAAACACACAACAAACAAAAAACCCCACAAACACACAAACCACACAAACACACAACCCCACAAACACCATCAAACAAAACACCCAACACACAACCCACACCCCAAAAAAACAAACAAACCCAAAAAAAAAAAACAACACATACACACAAAAAAACAAACAAACCACACCACCCAAAACACAACCCCCACAAACAAACAAACACACAAAAACACAAACACACGCACCAACCCAACCACACCCCAAAAACACAACACACCCACAACAAACACAAACCACAAAACCAAAACCCAAAACCCCACCAACCCACACAAAAACCAACACACAAAAACACCACACAACACACCAAAAAAACACACAAAAACACAACAAAAACACAAAACCGCACACACAAAACACAACCAACCAAAAACCCAACAAACAACACACCGACCGCTTTTTTTTTTTCGTCTAAAAGGGACATATGGGGAATGGGCTTTAAAAAAAAGAACGCACCAAACACACACCAAAACACAACCCACAACCCCACCCACACACAAAACAACAAACACAAACAAACACACAACACAAACACAGACACACCCCGCACACAAAAAAACACACACACACAAACCCCACACACACCAAAACAAACACAACAAAACAACCCCCCACAACACACACCCCCCCACACAACACACACACACCCCACACAAACAAGATTTTTCAACACCCCCCACAAAAAAACGACCCCACAAACAACACAAACACACACACACACAAAACCCCCACCATACACACCCACACAATGCCAACCCCCACACACAAACCACACACACACCCCCCCCACGCGGCACAAAACACACATGCCCCCACAAAAACCCCACACACACACACACACACAAACACACAAAAACAAACACCAAAAACACACACAAAACACACACACACACACACACACACCCAAAACAACACACACACACACACAACACCCCCACCCAACCCAAAACCCCACAAAACACCAAATACACCCACAAAAAACAAACACACACAAAACATATACACCCACACCCCCTAACCCAACCACACACACACACACGCACAACCCCCACATTTCACAACAAAACACACACACACACAAAAAACACACACAAAACACACCAAAAAAAACACACAACACAAAACAAAACACACACACGCACACACCCAAAAAACACACACAAAACACATACATTTTACACACAAAAAAAAACCCACACAAAAAACAACAAACACCAAAAACAACAAACCCACCCCACACACAAACCCCCACACAAAAACAAAACATACACACCCAAACCCACCACAAAATTCCCCAAACCCCACACACAATCCACACACACAAAAACACACCCCTACACACCCACAACCGTCAATAACACTTTTAGTGGGAAAAACCCTTTAAAACAAGGAACGAAAGAAAAAACACCCCACACACAAAACCCCCACACACCCCAAAAAACACACCCCCACCCCACACCAAAAACACAAACACACAACACAAACCCAAAACAAACCCCACACACAAAAAACAACACACACACGTACAAACAAAACACACACACACTTTAAAACAAACAACACCAAAACAAAACACAACACAACACACACAAAAAACACAAACAACCCCACACACACCACACACACACACCCCACCACACCAAAACAAACAACAACCACTACACACCCAAAACCCCCACACACAAAACACACACACCCGAACTCGAAACCCGGGCAGCAGCAAGGGGATTTTGAGAACGGCCGAGCAGAAAAGGGTTTTCGTAAAGCCCCAAAATGGTTGGCCCTGAACAAACTTAAAAATCTTTTAAATGGGCCCCCCACCCTGTCCAACCAGCATCCTGCATTGTCGACCATGCCCAGCAAAACAAAAACTTAACCCTTTTATCCCCCCAAAAAACCCCCATCCCACCAGCTTCCCTTAAAAGGGAAAAACAGAGAGATAGACCCGACAGGGCAAAACCCCGACACACAGACAGACAGACAAAAATCAAAAATTAATCCAAAACAAATTAAGAAGGGGGACACAGACCCCCCAAACAAAAAAGACAGACACACAACCCGACGAGACAAAACAGACAGAACCGGGGAAATTAATTCAATCAGTGAGAAAAGAGACACAGACAGACGGGGCAGCAAAAGACAACCAAAACAACCAAAACCCGACAGAAAATCGGGAAATTAATTCAATAAGTGAGAGAAAGAGGACACACCAACCCGACAGACAGACACACAGACCCGAAAACCCAAATTAATTCAATAAGTAAGAAAAAGAAAAAGGGGAAAAAAGAGAGAGAGAGAGGATGATAAACCTGGGGGAAGGAAAGCTGGGGGAAAACGGGAGGGACTCAAAAGGTTAAGTTATTTTGGGACTTGGTGGATAGGGGGCGGGGAAACAAAAGGGGTTTAACCAACCGGGAAAAAAAAACACAAACCCAAAAGCAAAAACCAAAAAAAACTTTCCGATATGAACAACAAAGTAAAACACCCAAAAAAAACCCCAAATAACAAACAAAAACAAAAACAACAATTTAACCCAAAAACAACAACAACAATAACAACAAAAACAAAAAATGGGCAACAACAACAATCAAAAACCAAACAAAAAACCCAAAAAAACAACACCAACAACCCAAAAACAAACCAAAACAATAACCCAAAAACCCAAAAAAAAAAACAACAAAGACAAAAAAAAAACAAAGACCCCCAACAACAAAAAAAACAACAACAACAAAACCCAAAAACCCAAAAAAAACAAGAACCAAAAAGAACAAGAAAAAAAAGAAAAAAAACAAAAAGAAGAACCCAAAACCACCACCAAAAACCACCCAAAAACAATAACAACAACAATAACAACAACAACAACAATTTAAAAACCCAAAAATAACCAAAAACAACAAAAAACACCAACAAGAACAAGAAAAAACGAACAAAGAAAACCAAAAACCAAAAAGAAAAAAAGAAAAAAAGAACAACAAAAACAACACCACCAACCCCCTCAACAACAACCCCACCAACAAAACATGAAAAAAGAACAAGAACAACAAAAATAAAACAACAACAATAACAACCCAAAAACAACAACACCAACAAGGGAAAAAGAAAAAGAACCAAAAACAAAAAAAGAAAAAAAAACAAACAAAAAAACCAAACCCAAAAAACAAAAACAAACCAACCCAAAAAGAACATAACAAGAAAAAACAACAACAACCCAAAAAAACCAAAACAACAACCAAAAACCTCAAATTTTTTTAACAAAATATCTTCCACTACCCAGGGGGAAAGGGGGGGGAATGACAAATCAAAATGTTTCATTTAAAATTTTTTGGTCCCCTCCTCCCTTTCCTCCTCTTTAGTTTTCCCCCCTTTTCCCCCTTTCCCGGTCTCTCCTCCCTGCTCTCTCGAGTTTTTCCCCCCTTACCCTTAACCCCCTCACCCCCCCCACCCCCCCCCCCCATTTTTTCTCTCAAAGATTTTAATTAAAATTTTTGAGTTCTGTCCCGTCTTTTTCTTCTGTCTGTGGGGTCGGTGTGGTTTTTGTTGTTGTCTGTCGTCTGCTGTCTCTTTAATGATTTAAATAAGTTCTGAAATTTTTGTCTGTCTGTCTGTCCCGTCTGCCTGTCTCTGTCCAATGATTGAAAAATTTAAAATTTTTGAGTTCTGTTTGTCTGCTTCTGTCTGTCCCGCTCTGTTTTCCAAAAGATTGAATTAAGTTCTTATTCTGTCCCGTGTGTCTGTCTGCTCTGTCTCAATGTTGAAATAAGTTTTTTTGAGTTCTGTCCTTTTCTGTCTGTTTTCTGCTTCCCGTCTGTGGGCTGCTCTGTCTCAATGATTAAAAAGTTTCCGAGTTCTGTCTGTTTGGGGTCCCCGTCTGTCTCTGTCCTCTCCCCCAATGAAAAAAAAAAAGTTTTTGATTCTGTCTGTCTGTCTGTCCTTTTGTGTCCCGCCCCGTCTGCCCGTCTTTCTCTCAAAGATTGAATTAAGTTCTGAGTTCCCGTCCCGGCTGTCCCGTGGGGTCTGGGCTTGTCTGTCCCGTTTTTGTCCTCAATGATTGAAAAAAAAGTTCTGAGTTCTGGGCTTCTGTCTGTCTGATCTGTCGTCCGGGCTGTCCCGGGCCTTTTCAAGGGGAAAAGGACAGGAGACAACACAAGAGACAAAAGATAAACAGAGACGACAGAGAAAAAAAACAACAACAACAAAACCCAACCCAAAAACTTGCTCTTCTCTCGCTACGCTAAACTTCGACTACCTTGGTGTGCGTTTAAAAAACTGCACCGCTGACACAAGAACCTCTGGAGGAGAATACGCCCCTCCCTAAAACAATTTGTGTTTTTCCGGCCCCTTTTCTTTTTAATTTAAATCTTTTACGCTCTAAGGGGGGTCTGGGGGCCACTCCAGGTCAGACTTTTCCCCCACCCCCCGACCCCCCCCCGACCCCCCCCTAAGGCGGTGAGGGGCCCCTAAATAGGGGGTGAGGAGGGGTCTTTTCTCTCTTTCTCTCTTTCCCCCCCCCTCTTCTCCTCTGTACCTTTCTCTTGTCCCTCTTCTCTCCCCCTCTTCCTCTCTCTCCCTTTCCTTCCTCTCTGTCTCTCTCTCTCTCCCCTCAACTCTCTTTCTTCTCCCTCCTCCTCTCTCTCCTCTCCCTCTTCTCTTCCTCTCTCCTCCTTTTCTCTCTCCTCCTCCTCTTCTCTCTCCCCTCTCTCTCTCTCTCTCTTCTTTCCTCTCCCCTCTCTTCCCTCTCTCTCTCCCCCCCTCTCTTTTCCTCTCGTCTCTTCTTTCCCCTCTCTCTCTCTCTCTTTCCTCTCCTCTCTCTCCTCTCTCTCCCCTTTCTCTCTCTCTCCTCTCCTCTCTCTCCCTCTCTTCCCCCTCTCTCTCTCTCCCTCTCCTCTTCTCTCTCTCCCTCTTCTTCCTCTCCTCTTCTCTCTTCTCTCTCTCCTCTCTCTCTCTCCTCTCTCTCTTCCCCCTCTCTCTCCTCTCCTCTCCTCATCGCTCTCTTTCTCTCTCCTCTCTCCCTCCCTCTCTCCTCTCTCGTCTCTCCTCTCTTCCTTCTCTCCTCCTCTCTTCTCTTCTCCTCTCCTCTCCTCTCTCTCCTCTCTCTTTCTCGTCTCTCTCTTCCTCTCTCCCTTCTCTCCCCCCCTCTTCTTCCCTCTCTCTCACTTCTTTTCTCCTCCCTCCTCTCTTCTTCCTCCCTCTCTCTCCCTTCTCTCTCTCCTCTTCCCTCTCTTCATCTCCTCTCCTCTCTCTCTCTCTCCTCTCTTCTCTCCCTCCCCTCTCTCTCCCTCCCTCTCCTCTCTCCTCTCTCCTCTCTCTCTCTCCCTCTCTCCTCTCTTCTCCTCTCTCTTTCCTCTCTCCTCTCCTCTCTCTCTCCTCTCTCCTCCTCCTTCTCTCGCTCTCTTCTCTTCTTCCTCCTCTCTCTTCTCTCTCCTCTCTCTCCCCCTCTCTTCTCTCTCTCTCTCTCTCTCTCCCTCTCATCTCTCTCTCTCTCCTCTCCCTCCCTCTTCTCCTCTCCTCTCCTCTCTCTCTCTCTCTGTCTCTTCTCTCTCTCCTCTCTTCTCTTCTCCCTCTCTCTCCCTTCTCCTCTCCTTCTCTCTCTCTTCCTCCTTCTCTCCCTCTCTCTTCCTCTCTCTCTCCCTCTCTCTCCTCTCCTCCTCCCTCTCTCGTCTCTCTCTCTCTCTCCCTCTCTCTCTCTTTCCTCTCTCTCTCCCTCTTCTCTCTCTCTCCTCTCTCTCTCTTCTCTCTCTCTCTCCCTCTTCTCTCTCTCTCTCCTTCTCCTCTCTCCCTCTCTTCTCTCTCTCTCCCTCCTTCTCTCTCTCCTCTCTCTCTCTCTCATCTCTCCCTCTCTCTCTCTCTTTCTCCTCTCCTCTTTCTCCTCTCCTTCTTCCCTCTCACTTCTCTCCTTCTCCTCCCTCCTCTCCTCTCTCTTCTCTCTCCTCTTCTCCTCTCTCCTCTTCTCCTCTCCTCTTCTCTCTCTCCCCCTTCTCTCTCTCTTCTTCTCTCCTCTCTCTCTTCTCTCCCCTTCTCTTCTCTCCCTTCTCCTCTCCTCTCTCTCTCTTCCTCTCTCTCGACTCCCTCTCTCTCTCTCTCTCTCTCTCTTCTCTCTCCTTTTTCTTCTCTCTCCCCTCTTTTCTCTCTCCCCTTCTCTCTCTTTCTTCTCTCTCCCCTCTTTTCCTCTCTCTCTCTCTTCTCTCTCTCTATCTTCTCTCCTTTCCTCTTCTCTCTCCCCTCTCTTTCTCCCCCCTCTCTCTCTTCTTTCTCTCTCTCCTCTCCTCTTTCCTCTCTCCTCTCTCTCTTTCCCCTCTCTTTCTCTCCCCCTTTTTTCTCTCTCCCTCTCTCTCTCTTTTTCTCTCTCTCTCTCGCATCTTCCCTTTCTCTTTCTCACTCTATCATTTTCTTTCTCTCTTTTTCTTTTTTTCTCATTCTTCCACCCCTGTTACCTTCTTTTTTCCGCTTTTTCTTCGTCTGTTTTCTGTCGTCTGCTGTCTGTCCTCTCCCCCCCCCTTAGCTCATTGTTTCGCACTCTGCCTTTAATTTTGGGTCGCGGTTCGTTTCGCACTGAGGGGCCACATTTTATTCGTTTCGTTTATTGTCCACCCCAAAAGACTTTCCAAGACACATTTTTTTCTGTCGGGCTAAAGGGCTTAGGGCGGACCCCTTCTGATTTTTTTTCAGCGTTTGGGCTCTACGGGACAGCGCAAAAGGATTTATACCCCACGTGGAGAGTTATTCGCCCGGGGCTGCCCGGGCATGAAACAAGTATGGGGAAAATGCGTATATTTACCAATTTTCCCTTTTCCCTTGAAGCCTAATTACCTTTTCCCTTTTCTGAAGTCTTAAAAAAAAACCATCAAAACAAAAAATGTTGGAGCAGTGAGTGAAGAGAGAAGAAGGGGGGAGAGAGAGAGAGGGGGGGGGGAGAGAGAGAGAACTCAGAACTTAACAACCATTGAGAGAGAAGCATGAAGAAGAAAAGACAGACAACAGAAAAAAAAAAAAAAGAGGAAAAGAGCCAGGACTTAAATTAACCATTGTATATAAGGGGGAGAGAGAGAAGAGAGAGAAAAGAGAAGAGAGAGAGAGAAGAGAAGAGAGAGAATACATACGTTTTTAAAAACCCCAACTAAGCATTTGGAAAACAAAAAACATTTCAATACTTCAATACATCGATTACACACACACAAGCAAAATCAGATACAAAATAATTAACACACGAACTTTCACCTTGTCCTCACAACCACACAACACACAACACACACACACACACACACAACACACAACACACACACACACACACAACACACACACACACAACGCAGAAAACAAAAAAATACCCACAACAACCAAAAAAAAAAACAAAAAAACCACACTCACACACACAAACACATAAGACACAGAGATAGAGAGAGAAAAAGAAAAAAGAGAGAGAGAGAAAAAAAGGGGAGAGAAAGAAAG
>JAPXFY010003377.1:15000-22065 GCA_030674185.1 Monoplex corrugatus
TACTGGCGTTATTAGATCTGTCCGCAGCATTTGACACTATAGACCACACACTTCTCCTGAACAGGCTTCAGCACTCTTTTGGCATACGTGACCTTGCTCTCTCCTGGATCCACTCTTATTTGACTGATCGGACTCAGACTGTGTGTGTCAACTCCAGGTATTCGGAAGAGTCTGTCTTGGCGTATGGTGTCCCACAGGGTTCGGTCCTAGGACCGATCCTGTTTGTGCTGTACGCCAGTCCTGTGTCTGATGTCATCAGTCGTCATGCCTTGTCACATGAGAGCTTCGCTGATGATACACAGCTTCATCAGTCGGCCTCACTGGCGGAACTCGATGGCTTGGTGACACGCACGCAGGACTGTATCTCGGATCTGAAGTCCTGGATGACGCACAACAAACTACAACTGAATGACGACAAGACTGAACTTCTACTCGCCTGTCCCACTAAATTTCTCCATGATCCTTCTCTTCCGAAGTCTCTTCTGATAAATGACGTTGACATTCCTTTCTCTCCCACTGTTCGCAGTCTCGGTGTTACGCTTGATCAGAGTCTGACCTTCCAGCAACACATCTCAAACATCTGTAGGGTAGCGTATCTAGAGTTACGTAGAATCAGTTCTGTCCGTCATTGCCTGTCTGTTGATGCAACCAAAACGCTAATTTGTGCATTTGTTCTTTCAAGGATTGATTACTGCAACTCTCTCTTAGCTGGCATCCCCAAAAACCTTTTAGACAGACTTCAAAAGATTCAGAACAACGCTGCATGTCTCATCTTTAAATCCTCTAAGTTTGACCATGTCACTCCTCTCCTCCGCACTCTGCACTGGCTGCCTGTCTCTGACAGAATAGATTACAAGCTTGCTACTCTTTCCTTTTCGATTGTTTCGAACACTGCGCCAGAATACCTATCCTCGCTTCTTGACATCTACACACCATCCCGTCAGTTGCGTTCTTCTGCAGACACACGACTCTTTCGCATCCCCCGCATTCGAACAAAAACATACGGACAACGAGCATTCTCCTATCAAGCACCCCAAACATGGAACAACATCCCCAACATCCTTAGGCACTCAGACACAATCACCTCATTCAAATCTGGCCTCAAAACACATCTGTATAGAAAAATGTGAAAAAAGTTTCTGTCTTTAAAATATTGTTTGGGCTGTTGCGTTTGTGCGCATGATTCGTGTATTATATAATGTGCATTGTGGGTGTGGTTGTTTGTGTATTTTGGATAACTTGTGATGTAATATCTATTATTGTCTGTCCGATGGGCAACTATTGGTTAGATTTGATAGACATGTTTCTGTTTGTGTTGATGTCATTGTAATTATAGTAGACTTGATTGATATGTATGTATAACTGCTAATGTTGAAGTGGCGAATAGGGGTGGTAAAGATAGGGTGAATTGTAAAGCGCTTGGAGCAGAGTTCTCTGGATCTTGCGCTTATAAGTACTCATTATTATTATTATTGATGTGATGTGTACAGTGTGTTGGTCAGTGACTGTGTGCTTGTCACTTGATGTGATGTGTCCAGTGTGTTGGTCAGTGACTGTGTGCTTGTCACTTGATGTGATGTGTCCAGTGTGTTGGCCAGTGACTGTGTGCTTGTCACTTGATGTGATGTGTCCAGTGTGTTGGCCAGTGACTGTGTGCTTGTCACTTGATGTGATGTGTCCAGTGTGTTGGCCAGTGACTGTGTGCTTGATGTGATGTGTCCAGTGTGTTGGCCAGTGACTGTGTGCTTGTCACTTGATGTGATGTGTCCAGTGTGTTGGCCAGTGACTGTGTGCTTGTCACTTGATGTGATGTGTCCAGTGTGTTGGTCAGTGACTGTGTGCTTGATGTGATGTGTCCAGTGTGTTGGTCAGTGACTGTGTGCTTGATGTGATGTGTACAGTGTGTTGGTCAGTGACTGTGTGCTTGATGTGATGTGTCCAGTGTGTTGGTCAGTGACTGTGTGCTTGTCACTTGATGTGATGTGTACAGTGTGTTGGTCAGTGACTGTGTGCTTGTCACTTGATGTGATGTGTCCAGTGTGTTGGCCAGTGACTGTGTGCTTGTCACTTGATGTGATGTGTCCAGTGTGTTGGTCAGTGACTGTGTGCTTGATGTGATGTGTCCAGTGTGTTGGTCAGTGACTGTGTGCTTGATGTGATGTGTCCAGTGTGTTGGTCAGTGACTGTGTGCTTGTCACTTGATGTGATGTGTCCAGTGTGTTGGTCAGTGACTGTGTGCTTGATGTGATGTGTACAGTGTGTTGGTCAGTGACTGTGTGCTTGTCACTTGATGTGATGTGTCCAGTGTGTTGGTCAGTGACTGTGTGCTTGTCACTTGATGTGATGTGTCCAGTGTGTTGGCCAGTGACTGTGTGCTTGTCACCTCTCGCTTTCAGCCTGACCCGAATCCTAAACCCTGATCACAAAGTAAACCCTGATCACAGACTAAACCCTGATCACAGACTAAACCCTGATCACAAAGTAAACCCTGATCACAGACTAAACCCTGATCACAAAGTAAACCCTGATCACAAAGTAAACCCTGATCACAAAGTAAACCCTGATCACAAAGTAAACCCTGATCACAAAGTAAACCCTGATCACAAAGTAAACCCTGAAACCCAAACGATGTCTAACTTGAACTGCAAAAGCCAAGAGGCAGACCAAGCAGGACCAGGATGGACGGTGTGAAAGACAGACCGTGATATCACAGCAGTTGGCTGTCCACACCTTCCACTTCCTTGCTGACGTCGGCTCTTCCTCCATGCACCTATATGATGAATCAAACAGACAGAATATAAACACGAATAGTATTACAGTAATGAGTAAAACCCATCGTCAACCGAAACCTGACCCCAACTCTCACCTGAATCTGATGTCAAAACTGAACCCTAACCCTGAAGATAGACACAGAGTAATACACATGTGGAGCAACAAACAGCTGACCTTCTTCAAGATCCAGTGAAAATTTGAACCTTTGTATGATACTAGCGGATTGATACAGTCCTTCTAACTTTGAAAGTAAAATTGTGTATATTAGATCCCTTGCTTACTGTCCGATTAAACAGGCGACCAATGTTTTGCTTTAAGCTGTATGAAAACCAGGAAAAATCTTCACTGAAATCCAAAACAAACGTGACCGCTGACATTCAAGCAAACAGGAATCAGAAAAAACACACAAAACAGAAAGTCCAGTTGGCCCAACATGTCTGCCTGTCTTGTATTGTTGCAGTAAATACGCGTTCGGATTCTTCAAGTTTTGTGTTTTTCTACTTCCTTTTTTCTTCACCCAAATGTTTTCAAAGGCTGAACTTATTTAAATTAAGGTCTAGTGTACGCTTGAAACGTGTGTGTGATATAGACAGATCGATGAGTTTGCACACAGGCAAACAAATGATTGACCAACATTGTCCAAGGCTGGTGAAACTTCATCAATATGTGGGACAGAACCCAGATGGTTAATTAACTATTCATGATCTTCTCTCTCAGAATCCGCACAGTAATTAACTATTCATGATCTTCTCTCTCAGAATCCGCACAGTTTCAATCGACCATTCAAACAACACTAACGATCGTTGGATCCTTTCCGCTTCTTAGCCTGCCTTCAATCCAGACAGCGCTCAGACAGCCAAGGAGAACATGCCTGAAAAACAAATCAGAGATCAGACGATGAAGACGACCAAATCCACAGACACGATAAGTAGGAGGAGACAAGAGACAAGAGCGCTACAACATCCTATGACATTTTCCTCAGAATTACCGGCCTTGGTACGCATCACCAGACCCACTCTGACTGTCCAAGCACTGGACCTAGTGATCAGACTAACTGGTGGTGACGTAAATCCTGACTTGCTATGGGTGTTTCTGACCTTGACTACCTGGCGAACCTAAGTCTCACTCTTTCTCAGTATGTATGTATGTATGTATGTATGTATGTATGTATGTATGTATGTATGTATGTATGTATGTATGTATGTATGTATGTATGTATGTATGTATGTATGTATGTATGTATGTATGTATGTATGTATATATGTATGTATGTATGTATGTATGTATGTATGTATGTATGTATGTGTGTCTGTGCGTGTGAGGGAGAAAGAGAGAGAGAGAGAGAGACAGAGAGAGAGACAGACAGACAGACAGACAGACAGACGAGACACACACACACACACACACACACACACACACACACACACACACACACACACACACACACACACACACACACACACACACACACAGATAGAGAGAGAGAGAGAGAGAGAGAGAGAGAGAGATTTATTGATTGATTTTTGTTTTCCATCGATAAATACAATGACGCAATACGCCAGTTTTTGGTCAATTTTCCGTGTGTGCCGTTAGATATGATAAAAAGATAGATAGATAAACACATAGATAGAGAGAAAGAAAGAAAGAAAGAAAGAAGGAGAGAGAGAGAGAGAGAGAGAGAGAGAGAGAGAGAGAGAGAGAGAGAGAGAGAGAGAAATGTTAAAATATTTCTCACAATATGACAGTTTTAAGCCACTCTGACCTTGAAAATAAACATCATCATCATCAAGTGCCTTGCCACATGGCGTTGATGATCATGGCCCTCCATGTGCATCTGTCCCTTGTTGCCGCAAGTACATCTTCCAGCCTCTCTGTCCTCAGCCACTCTGCAAGTCCGTCCAACATTTTTTCCCTGGGTCTCCCTGGTACTCTCTTTCCCTCCAGTTTTCCTGTTGTGACCAGGTGCTCCAATTACCATTTTCTCATAAAATGGCCCATAAATGTTGCCTGTCTTTTCTTAATCTTCTTTATGAACGACCTTCTTGTGTCTGCTTCCACCGAGACTGTTTCACTTGTTTTCTTTGCTGTCCATGGAGCTCTCAACATTCTTCTGAGAAACCACATCTCGGCCGCCTCAACCTTGTTCTGGCTTTGCTTGTTGACTGTCCACGCCTCACAACCGTATAACATTATCGGTTCTATATAAAATTCAAGAACTCTCTTCCTGATGTTAACTGATAGGCATTTATTAGCAAGAATGCTTTTCATCTTCTTGATTGTGCTGGCTTGGCTGATTGTGCCGGCTTGGCTGATTGATTGTGCCGGCTTGGCCGATTCTGCTGGCTATTTCTGATGCGCATCTGCCGTCTGGTGACATGATCGTTCCCACATATTTAAAGTTATCAACCTGTCTCAAGGTTGTGCCTTTTTCTGTTACTTTGCATGAGGGGATTTCATGTTTTTTTAATTGATCACCATGACTTCAGTCTTCTTGCTGTTGATAAATGTATTATAGTATAATGTCTTTCTGACAGTGCAGTTCAGCATGTGACCAATGTTTCACCCTTTGACACCCGCAGTTTGTCAACGTTGTCAACCATGCTAGCAAATTAAAAACTGCTTGTCAAAATAAGATATACAAACATTTGCTATAAATGTATAATTATTTCTTGAACAACAGAGGCAGACGCTGTAAAAGATCTGTCAAGAAATCCTCGTCAACAGACTCAGGTTGACAGTCTGTGTAACAGTTACGGTAACACAAGATAAACTTTCAAGAAAAAAGACAAGTGTACATGATTTTCCTGGACAGCAGCAGGGATAAAATGATGTACAAACTCGTAAATCAGTCAACATGTGACTGCTAGGGAGTTTTTACAATTTACCCTGAGATGCTTTAAAAAGTAAGACATGTCCTTGAACAACTACGTCCTTGCCTGTTCTCATTGGAAAAGACATATTGTGTTTCCACGAGAAAGGATCGTCAGGATGAAAACTGAAGCAACAGGTCGATACCCATGGTAGGTTTTCTGTAGGCTGTCACCATAAAAGAAGTGACTTTGACTACGAGCCAGTAAAAGGGAGGGAAGCAAGGTGACAGGCAGATCAATTTTGGCATGACAACTGAAAGTAGCAATTTGTGGAATGACGACAATATAACAATTTGCAGTTTTTTTTTTTTTTCAAAACCGCGCTAGTAAAGTGGGGATAAATTCCACATGCACCGACACCACAAATGGCTTGTGATGGAAAAGAATCCAAAATATTTGTGTTGTATGTTAAAAGCCTATGCATAATCCTGAAAGGTCTTAAGATTGCACCTGTCTTTTTGGGTTCTATAAAATGTTGTCTGTGCTTGTATTAATCAGTTAAGAGAAATGTGTTATCTGTACTAACCTATAATCATAGAAATGTGTTATCTGTACTAACCTATAATCATAGAAATGTGTTATCTGTACTAACCTATAATCATAGAAATGTGTTATCTGTACTAACCTATAATCATAGAAATGTGTTATCTGTACTAACCTATAATCATAGAAATGTGTTATCTGTACTAACCTATAATCATAGAAATGTGTTATCTGTACAAACCTATAATCATAGAAATGTGTTATCTGTACTAACCTATAATCATAGAAATGTGCTATCTGTACTAACCTATAATCATAGAAATGTGCTGTCTGTACTCACCTATAATCATAGAAATGTGTTATCTGTACTAACCTATAATCATAGAAATGTGCTATATCTACTAAGCTATAATCAAAACCAATAGAAACGCCCCCCGCTCTGGCACAAACACATATCTTAAGTAAACGCCCCAAACTGAGCATACACTTTTAAGTAAACACCCCCAACATAACACAAACATGTTTGTCAGAGGCAAAGTCCATGACCTACCCACGCTCAGGTCTACATGTAACATTCTGACTCCATGGCTTCTCCCTCCACCCCGATGTATCCCTGACCTCCATGTATCCCTCCACCCTGATGTTTCCATGACCCCCCACCCCGATATATCCCTGACCCCTCATGTATCCCTCCACCCTGATGTATCCCTGACCCCTCATGTATCCCTCCACGCCGATGTATCCCTGACCCCCATGTATCCCTCCACCCTGATGTATCCCTGACCCCCCATCCCGATATATCCCTGACACCTCATGTTTTCACTCCACCCCGATGTATCCCTGACACACATGTATCCCCCACCCCGATGTATCCCTGACCCCCATGTATCCCCCACCCCGATGTATCCCTGACCCCCCATGTATCACCCACCCCGATATA
>JAPXFY010003378.1:0-2500 GCA_030674185.1 Monoplex corrugatus
ACAACACACAACACACACACACACACACATACACACACACACACACACACACACACACACACACACACACACACACACAAACACACGCAAAACACACACACACACACACACACACATAACATACACACAAACACACACACACGCACAACACACACACACACACACACACATACATACACACACACACACTAACACGAACACTCACACACACACAGGCGCAAAACACACACATACACACGCGCGCGCGCGCAAAACACACACACACACACACGCACAACACAAACACAAACACGTACGCACACATACACACACAAAACACACAAACACACACACACACACACACACACATACACACACAAACACACACAAGCACACTCACACACACACACACACACACACACTAAAACTAACATAATAATAATAATAATTACACTATTTATATAGCGCAAAATCTTGATAAAATCAAATCTAAGCGCTGAAGCAGACACACACGCAGGCACGCACGCACGCACACACACGCACGCACACACACAGACACACACACACACACACCCACACACACGCATGGCTATAAATGGGGAGAAAGAATAAAAGCAATAAAAGCAAGAATAAAAGCAATGGAAAATTATAGAGAGCATAGCATACAATTATATATTATAACCATGTGATTCCCTCCGAGCGGAGACAGGCTGCAGAGGGGAGGGTTGAGTGAGGTTAGGATTTTATGCAGAAGAGAAAAGGTGAGTTTTGAGAGCGGACTTGAAGGAGACAAAAGTAGGTTGCTGACGGACTGAGAGAGGAAGTTTGTTCCAGGAGAGTGGACCAGAAACAGAGAAGGCTCGTGGACCATAGGTATTGAGCTTAGTGCGTGGAAAGCGAAAAGTCAGAGGATCAGAGGCAGAGCGGAGGGTACGTGAGGGAACATAGATCTCAAGTAGGCTTGACAGGTAATCGGGGGCTGCGTTATTGAGGCTTTTGTAGCACATGGTGTCTAGTTTGTACTGTATGCGCTTTGATACACACACACACACACACACTACACTAACACTAACACACACAGCACTAACACTAACACTAACACTACACCACACTAACACTAACACTCACACACACACACACACACACACACACAAGCACACTCACACACACACACACTAACACTAACACACTAACACACACACATATACACACACACAAACACACTCACACACACATACACCACACAACACACACCACACACACTAACACACACACACACACACACTAATACTCACACTCACACTCACACACACACCACACACACACACCACACACACACACTAACACACACACACACACACACACACACACACACACACACACACACACACACACACACACACAAGCAGTGTGACAAACTTGCCCGTTCTTCCGTTGACTTTTTCCTTTCTCAAGTTTTTTTTCTTTCAAAAAATGCCCAGACATCTTCCATCTCACCATGTAGCAGTGTGCGCGGTGTTAGCGGAAGTGTATCATTTGGCATTGTGAGGCGACATTCCTGCCATAATGAAAACCACAATATATGTCCACTGCTTCTAAGTGTGCTTCTGTTGGATGGCCGAGCAAGGGAAGCAATCGAAAGACAGACAGACAGACAGACAGAGAGATAGAGAGGCAGAGATACTTCGAGAGAGACAGAGAGAGAAACAGAGACAGAGAGAAAACGGGAGAGAAAGAAAGTAAGAGACAGACAGACAGAGACAGACAGAGACAGAGGGAGACAGAGAGACAGAGACAAACGGACAGACAGACGGAAACAGAGATAAAGAGAGACAGAGACAGACAGAGAGACAAAGACAGAAACAGAAAGACAGAGAAACAGAGACAGAGGGAGACAGAGACAGAGGGAGACAGAGACAGAAGGAGACAGAGACAGAAGGAGACAGAGAAAGAAGGAGACAGAGAAAGAAGGAGACAGAGACAAAGGGAGACAGAGACAGAGGGAGACAGAGACAGAGGGAGACAGAGACAAAGGGAGACAGAGACAGAAGGAGACAGAGACAGAGGGAGACAGAGACAGAGGGAGACAGAGACAGAGGGAGACAGAGACAGAAGGAGACAGAGACAGAGGGAGACAGAGACAGAAGGAGACAGAGACAGAAAGAGACAGAGACAGAAGGAGACAGAGACAGAAGGAGACAGAGACAGAAAGAGACAGAGACAGAGGGAGACAGAGACAGAAGGAGACAGAGACAGAGGGAGACAGAGACAGAAGGAGACAGAGACAGAGGGAGACAGAGACAGAAGAAGACAGAGACAGAAAGAGACAGAGACAGAAGGAGACAGAGACAGAGGGAGACAGAAACAGAAGGAGACAGAGACAGAGGGAGACAGAGACAGAGGGAGACAGAGGGAGACAGAGGGAGACAGAGATAGAAGGAGACAGAGACAGAGGGAGACAGAAGGAGACAGAGACAGAAGGAGACAGAGACAGAGGGAGACAGAGACAGAAGGAGACAGA
>JAPXFY010003378.1:7500-10000 GCA_030674185.1 Monoplex corrugatus
TAGAGTAGAGTTACCATGTCCACCTAGAGTAGAGTTACCATGTCTACCGAGTAAGTTACCATGTTACCAGAGTAGAGTTACCATGTCTACCAAGAGTAGAGTTACCATGTCTACCTAGAGTAGAGTTACCATGTCTACCTAGAGAGTTACCATGTCTACCAGGTAAGTACCATGTCTACCTAGAGTAGAGTTACCATGTCTACCTAGAGTAGAGTTACCATGTCTACCTAGAGTAGAGTTACCATGTCTACCTAGAGTAGAGTTACCATGTCTACCTAGAGTAGAGTTACCATGTCTACCTAGAGTAGAGTTACCATGTCTACCTAGAGTAGAGTTACCATGTCTACCATAGACGTACTGTAGAGTTACCATGTCTACCTAGAGTAGAGTTACCATGTCTACCAGAGTAGAGTTACCATGTCTACCTAAGAGTAGAGTTACCATGTCTACCTAAGTAGAGTTACCATGTCTACCTAGAGTAGAGTTACCATGTCTACCTAGAGTAGAGTTACCGTGTCTACCTAGAGTAGAGTTACCATGTCTACCTAGAGTAGAGTTACCATGTCTACCAGAGTAGAGTTACCATGTCTACCAAGAGTAGAGTTACCATGTCTACCTAGAGTAGAGTTACCATGTCTACCTAGAGTAGAGTTACCATGTCTACCTAGAGTAGAGTTACCATGTCTACCTAGAGTAGAGTTACCATGTCTACCAAGAGTAGAGTTACCATGTCTACCTAGAGTAGAGTTACCATGTCTACCAAGAGTAGAGTTACCATGTCTACCTAGAGTAGAGTTACCATGTCTACCAAGAGTAGAGTTACCATGTCTACCAAGAGTAGAGTTACCATGTCTACCAGAGTAGAGTTACCATGTCTACCTAGAGTAGAGTTACCGATGTCTACCTAGAGTAGAGTTACCATGTCTACCAAGAGTAGAGTTACCATGTCTACCAAGAGTAGAGTTACCATGTCTACCTAGAGTAGAGTTACCATGTCTACCTAGAGTAGAGTTACCGTGTCTACCTAGAGTAGAGTTACCATGTCTACCTAGAGTAGAGTTACCATGTCTACCAAGAGTAGAGTTACCATGTCTACCAAGAGTAGAGTTACCATGTCTACCAAGAGTAGAGTTACCATGTCTACCTAGAGTAGAGTTACCATGTCTACCTAGAGTAGAGTTACCATGTCTACCAAGAGTAGAGTTACCATGTCTACCAGAGTAGAGTTACCATGTCTACCAAGAGTAGAGTTACCATGTCTACATAGAGTAGTGTTACCATGTCTACCTAGAGTAGAGTTACCATGTCTACCAAGAGTAGAGTTACCATGTCTACCTAGAGTAGAGTTACCATGTCTACCTAGAGTAGAGTTACCATGTCTACCTAGAGTAGAGTTACCATGTCTACCTAGAGTAGAGTTACCATGTCTACCTAGAGTAGAGTTACCATGTCTACCTAGAGTAGAGTTACCATGTCTACCTAAGTAGAGTTACCATGTCTACCTAGAGTAGAGTTACCATGTCTACCTAGAGTAGAGTTACCATGTCTACCTAGAGTAGAGTTACCATGTCTACCTAGAGTAGAGTTACCATGTCTACCAAGAGTAGAGTTACCATGTCTACCTAGAGTAGAGTTACCATGTCTACCAAGAGTAAGTTACCATGTCTACCAAGAGTAAGT
This sequence comes from Monoplex corrugatus, assembly GCA_030674185.1. NCBI lineage: Eukaryota > Metazoa > Mollusca > Gastropoda > Littorinimorpha > Ranellidae > Monoplex > Monoplex corrugatus. The sequence goes on from JAPXFY010003378.1 coordinate 9,181, forward strand.
TACATGTCTACCAGAGTAAGTTACCATGTCTACCAGAGTAAGTTACCATGTCTACTGATAGATCCATTACTAATAAGTTACATGTAAAAGAGAGTTCCATGTTACAGAAAGACAGCTACAAAATTACACCAGTGAACATTCACTAGATAGAGTACCAGTCACCAATAGAGTACCATGCACCAAGTAAGTACCATGCACCAATAATACAACCAGTAAGTACCATTTACAAAGGTTACCATGCACAGAGTAAGTACCATCTACAAGTAAGTTAATTTCAAAAATACCAGTACTGATAGAGTTACCATGTTACCAGAGTAATATCATAGAGAAAAACCAAAATACCATGTTACCAGAGTGAGTGTTACGGTGGTCCACCAGGTAAGACCTGTTACCAAAGAGTTACCATGTCTACAGAGTAGAGTTACCATGTCTACCTAGAGTAGAGTTACCATGTCTACCTAGAGTAGAGTTACCATGTCTACCTAGAGTAAGTTACCATGTCTACAGAGTGTTACATGTCTACTTGATTTCCATTCTACCTAGAGTAGAGTTACATGTCTACCAAGAGTAGAGTTACCAGTCTACCTAGAGTAGAGTTACCATGTCTACCTAGAGTAGAGTTACCATGTCTACCTAGAGTAGAGTTACCATGTCTACCTAGATAGAGTTACATGTCTACCAGAGTAGAGTTACCATGTCTACCATAGAGTAGAGTTACATGTCTACCTAAGTAGAGTTACCATGTCTACCTAGAGTAGAGTTACATGTCTACCTAGAGTAGAGTTACATGTCTACCTAGAGTAGAGTTACCGTTCTACCA
>JAPXFY010003378.1:20000-22064 GCA_030674185.1 Monoplex corrugatus
GTGTGTGTGTGTGTTAGCATTGTAAGCGTCGTTGTCTAGAAGAAAATCATTTTAACAAGACTGTCTGTTATCTGGTGTGTGTGTGTGTGTGTATGTGTGTGTGTGTGTGTGTGTGTGTGTGTGTGTGTGTGTGTGTGTGTGTGTGTGTGTGTGTGTGTGTGTGTGTGTGTATGTGTGTGTGTGTGTGTGTGTAGCATTGTAAGTGTCGTTGTCTAAACGAAGATCATTTTAACAAGACTGGCTGTTGTGTATTTGTTTGGTGTGTGTGTGTGTGTGTGCGTGCGCGCGCGCGCGCGCGTGTGTGTGTGTGTGTATGTGTTTGTTTGTTTCTTTTTTTTTTTTTACTTTCCATAAAGAAAGAGTGGGAGAAATTTGCTTCATATCCACCCAGAGAGAAATGTCTGTCTGTATGTTTATCCATGTACCTTTGAGAAAAGGAGCAAGATTTCCTCGGTTGATTTTAGGTGGATATTTACACAATTTTCGTTCACTTCTTCAGATTATTCCATTTTGAGTCAGACGATCAATGCCATAATGACTCAGATTTTGTTCGCAATGGTAACAATTTAGGTGTATGAAGACCTCAGATCTTCTTAGACATTTGTCGTACTGGGTTTACATGAACGTTTACCGGTACAGTGATGTCTCTTCAAACCAGACTGTTTTGGGGCAGTAAATCTACACGAGGTTTTGCTGTCAACAACCCCCCCCCCCCCCCCAGGATTCGGATGGGACCAAGAGTTCAAATACCTCACCACTCTCCAGACAATCACCCCCAAAGCTCCCGACGCCATTTGATAGTTATTTCATTAAGTGTACATTGATATTGCTTATTTTATGTCAGTCTGGTATCCACATATATACACATATACATACATACATACATACATACATACATACATACATACATACATACATACATACATGCATACATGCGTGCACACATGCATACAAACGTACATACATACATACATATATGCATACATGCATGGATGCATGCATGCATACATGCATACATAATACATTTATACATATATAAATGCATACATACATACACATATACTTATATACATACACACAAACATACATAATTACATACATACATACATGCATGCATACATACATACATAAACACATATACATACATACATACTCACATACATAGATACATACACACATATATACAAACATACATACACACATACATACATACATACATACATACATACATACATACATAAATACAATATATACATACATACACACATGTTTACATAAAACATACATACATACATACATACATACATCATACATACATACATACATACATACATACATACATACGTACATACATACATACATACATACATACATCATACATACATACATACATACGTACATACATACATACACACATACATACATACATACATACATATATACATACATACATACATACATATATACATACATACGTACATACATACATACACACATACATACATACATACATACAGACAGACAGACAGACAGACAGAAACATTACACACATACATACAAACATACATACACACACACACACACACACACACACACACACACACACACACACACACACACACACACACACACATACAGACTGTCTGACAGACAGACAGACATGCCGTCGTATGTAGGTTTACATGTTGTTTTTAATGTAGTAAGTACGGAGCGTTGTGGTTTGATTACAAGTCTGTAACATACCCTGTTGGTGTGTCCTGCCTTGGTGTGTCCTGCCTTGGTGTGTCCAGCCTTGGTGTGTCCAGCCTTGGTGTGTCCTGCCTTGGTGTGTCCTGCCTTGGTGTGTCCTGCCTTGGTGTGTCCTGCCTTGGTGTGTCCTGCCTTGGTGTGTCCTGCCTTGGTGTGTCCTGCCTTGGTGTGTCCAGCCTTGGTGTGTCCTGCCTTGGTGTGTCCTGCCTTGGTGTGTCCTGCCTTGGTGTGTCCTACCTTGGTGTGTCCTACCTTGGTGTGTCCTGCCTTGGTGTGTCCTGCCTTGGTGTGTCCTGCCTTGGTGTGTCCTACCTT
>JAPXFY010003379.1:17500-22062 GCA_030674185.1 Monoplex corrugatus
GTGTACAAATAACGTTTCGAGAGAAGTATGATGAAACCGGATACAGTTCCATTTTGTTCCACTCGTACCAAAAAAGAAACCCCAAATCAAAACCAAAAAAAAAAAAAGAAAACAAAAACAAAACACACACACACCACACACACACACACAAACAAACAAACACAAACACACACACACACACACACGCACGCACGCACGCACACACACACACACACACACACACACACACACACACACACACACACACACACACACACACACACCACATACACAAAACCCTGTCTTACGCGCATTTTCCTAAGGTTTTTGTAAGAAACCTACAGCACGAAGGAGGGGGGAGATTGGCCTCCCAACCCCCACCCCCACCCCCACACGTATCTGTAGCCTAAAGGAAATACGTATGCGATACGACCGGGTTGTACCAAGCGAAGAATAACCGAGGCAGCAAAGAATGTCCCATTTACAAGGATGACGCTGTTGTAAGTGCAGTACATCCTGGTGAGCATGAGGAGACGAGACGACCTAGTAGAATCAATTGTCATCACTGATGATAATCAGACTACAAGCATCGACTTTGTCTACATCCGGGTCTGGCCATAGGGCTTGTAGAAACGTGACCCGTAAGGACCCGGAAGATAAGGAATGAGAATACAGATTGTGTGGGACCCAGTCAGAGACATTGACTGGAAAGATCGGCAACGTTTTAGGGCCCCCAAAAGTTCCTACCTAGAGTTGAGTGTACTGTGGGCTCATTGGTGGTTTGGTTCATGTCACACCTGTCTGACCGTTTCAAGTCAGTCATGTTAAATGAGTCCACGTCCCAGACAGTTAAACTTGCAGAACAAGACTGAGGCAGCCGAAATGTGGTTTCTAAGGAGAATGTTTAAAGTTCCATGGACAGCAAAGAAAACAAACGAGACAATCTTGATGGAGGCAGACACAAGAAGATCGTTCATAAGGAAGATTAGGTAAAGACAGACAACATTTATAAGCCATTTTATGAGGAAAGGGGAATTAGAGCACCTGGTCACAGCAGGAAAGCTGGAGGGAAAAAGAGCACCAGGTAGACCCAGGGAGAAAATATTGGACGGACGTGCAGGGTGGCTGAGGACAGAGAGGGTGGAAGATGTGCTTGAGGCCGCAAGGGATAGATACAATGGAGAGTCGTGATCGCCAAGGCCATGCAGCAGGGCACATCATGATGATGATGATGATGACGATAATGATGATGATGATGATGATGGTGATGGTGATGGTGATGGTGGTGATGATGATGATGGGGTTCCCCAGGTTGTGTACTTATGCCTGTCTTCTTCACACTCTACATCTCACCACTTGCCAATGTCATCAGTGAATACAAGATCAAATAGCATGTTTATACTGATGACTCCCAGTTCTATGAACAGTGCATCTCCTGAAAACCTTTCAACTCTTCTTTCCGAAGTTTCTGACTGTTATGTTGAAGTCCACGACTGGATGATACAGAATAAGCTACAGTTGAATGGGGGTAAGACTGAAGCAGTGTTGAGTGGCACCAAGCACAAGCTTTGCACTGTGACAGTTTGATCAATCCAACTATTGTTTAGTCTGATTCAGTCCAAAAAAAAACTGGCATTGTTCTTGATCCTCAACACTCTTTGCAGAAGTTCGTCACCCGAAATAGTCAACTTTGTTACTGTCAATTACGAACTTTCAGTTCTGTTCGCTTGTATATTTCAGCTTTAGCAGCTCTAATCCCGCGACTTTTCTTACCTTGTCTCATATCAAAGAAATAAGAGGGAAGCAGGGAGAATTAATTTTTTACAATATTAATCAAAGGACATAACTCTTAGGAATTATATCCCATGTATTGTAGAACTTCTCAAATCTAACACAGTTTGCGCTACCCATTCAGCTAGCATAGAAGCAGATACAAAGTACAAAAACTGTAAGCTCAGAACACTCCTCTATGAGTTTTTGTGCTCTGTGTCTGCTTCTATGCTAGCTGAATCATCATCATCATCATCATCATCATCATCAGGTGCCCTGCCGCATGGCGTTGGCGATCATGGACTTCCATCTGTCTCTATCTCTTGCTGCCCCAAGCATCTCCTCCACCCTCCTCGTCCTCAGCCACTCCGCAAGTCCGTCTAGCATTTTCTCCTTGGGTCTTCCTAGTGCTCTCTTTCCCTCCAGCTTTCCCGTTGTGACCAGGTGCTCCAAATCCCCCTTCCTCATAAAGTGGCCTATAAATGTTGCCTGTCTTTATGAATGGGTAGCGCAAACTGTGTTAGATTTGAGAAGTCCTACAATACATGGGAGATAATTCCTAAGAGTTATGTCCTTTGATTAATATTACTTGTCTCGTATCGATTGTTGTAACACTGTGTTCTGTGGCTTGCCTGCTTCTTTTGTCACATGCCTCCAGCGTGTTCAGGATTTTGCGGCCCGTCTTGTCCTTTGTAAACAGTGGCTTCATCATCATCATCATCATCATCATCATCATCATCATCATCATCACCATCATCATCATCATCATCATCATCAAGTACCTTGCCACATGGCGTTGGCGATTATGGCCCTCCATATGTATCTGTTCCTTGCTTGCCACAAGCACATCTTCCACCCTCTCTGTCTTCAGCCACTCTGCAAGTCCCCTGGGTCTAACCTGGTGCTCTCTTACCTGGTGGCGTGATCACGTCACTTTATTATTTAGCTCCCTCTATCAGTTGCCTGTTTCTCCCAGAATTTCATACAAAATCAATACATTATACTACAAGTATATTAATGGTTGGTCAGGAAATTTGAGGAAAACACTCAATGACGTGTATGTGAAGTGTTTGAGACTCTCCGATACTACTACTACTACTACTACTACTACTATTACTACTACTGCTGCTGCTGCTGCTGCTGCTATTACTGGTACAATGGGGAATTGGAGCACCTGGTCACAACGGGAAAGCTGGAGGGAAAGAGAGACCTAGGTAGATCCAGGGAGAAGATATTGGACAGACTTGCAGAGTGGCTGAAGGCAAAGAGGGTGGAAATGTGCTTGAGGCAAAAAAAGATAGAAACAGATGGAAGGCCATGATCGCCAACGCCATGTGGCAAGGCACTTGATGATGATGATGATGATGATGATGATGATGATGATGATGATGATGATGATGATGATGATGATATTAATGGTGTTGTACCTACTTATCTTTGCGACCACCACCGAATGTACATGTACACCTCTGCCCGACCTCTCCTTTCTACGTCTTGTTTGCAAATTCTTCTATACAGATGTTCCACAGTCGGTCATGTCACCGATCAATTTCTGAGTCTGATCCATCAACCGGAATGAACTTCCCATGTTTCTTCTACAGTCACATACTGTCTTCCTTCAGGTCTAACTTGAAGACATGACTTTTGCTCTGGCAGTGATTTTCCCCCTCTAACGCACCTACCCCTGCGTTCCTCTCATTTCCAGTCCTCCCCTCCCAGTATATATGTGCTCTGTGCTTTTTTTTTTTTTTTTTTTGCTTTTTTTTTTTTGGTCATTGTGAGTTAATGGGTTAGTGAATGATGAAAGCACGCACTCTGATTTGATTTACATGTCAAGATTTTGCGCCCTACAAATATGTTATTGATATTGTTATTATCATTAGTAGTGGTATTACTAGTAGTAGTAGTAGCAGTAGTAGTGGTAGCAGTATTCGTATTATCATTATTACTACTGCTGCTGCTGCTCCTGCTGCTCCTGCTGCTGCTGCTACTGCTACTACTACTACTACTACTACTACTACGACAATTATTATGACTACTACTAGTATTTAATATTTTTATCAGCAGCAGCACCAATATGATGATGATGATGATGATGATGATGATGATGATGATGATGATGATGATGATGATGATGATTGTTAATTATTAATATTAGTAGTATCATTATTGTTATTATTATTATTATCCTCAAAATATTTTCGTCGTCGTCGTCATCATCATCATCATCATCATCATATCATCATCATCATTACTATTATCATTATTACTATTACTATTATTATTATTATTATTATTATCATTATTGTTATTATTAGTAGTAACAGGAAGACTAGTATCACAGGGTCGAGTCTCATACATTTTATATACACGTCACTGTATGTTTTGCTCAAATCTCCTGACCAACAACGCAGGTGTCTGTATTTTTCGGGCCTGGTTATCACCAGGATACATTATGAACGTAAACGTACCGTACAGTCTCAGTTCAGAACAGAACTCCACAGCATCATGATCATAATAATGATGATAATAATAATGATAATACAATAACAAGAATAATAATAATAGTAATAATAACAACAAAAACAATAATACTAACATTGATGATGATGATGATGATGATGATGACAATAACAACAACAACAACAACAATAGTAATAATAATAATAATAATTGTTTTTATTATTATTATCATTATTATCATTATCGTTATTATTAATATTATTATTATTATTATTATATTATTGTTATTATTATTATTATTATCCTGACATTTGTAAGGCGCCAAATCTTGATTTAAGCATCAAATCAAG
>JAPXFY010003380.1:15000-17500 GCA_030674185.1 Monoplex corrugatus
TCCATCTTCGGTAGGCGTGCCTGCTGGATGTTTCTAATTCCATTAGCCGACGGACGTTTTTAACACAACTTCAGTATGCGTGCCTGGTGTTTTGCATGCATATACGTGTATGTTTTGAAACGGTTATAGCTAGCCCTGGTTTGGCTCTACGCGGTCGGCTGGGCTTTAAACAAAAATAACAGTAAAATAAAAGTAACACGCCAACGGGATTTAGACACAAACAGCTCTGCATACTCATCGACAGGGAAGATCGGTAAAATGCCCTTTCCACACACCACAGTGGAGAAGATACCCATGCAGAATCGAACCCCAGATCTTCCGATTTAAACATCAGGTGAGCAGAGCGTAGCCTGTCAATAGATAGTGGTACCGGGTTTTACTGGAGACCCTTCCCTCACCCCCCCCCTTTTTTTTTTTCCTTTTTTTTAAAGTATCATTGCAATCAGGGAGGTTACCTTTGTACTCACCTTTTTTTTTTTTTTCGTCTTATTTACTATGCCACCTCAATAGCCACTGGAGCTGGAACAATTTTTACAATGCGATGATGATGATGATGTCGATGAGGATGATCATCATTATGCTATGGAGTTCCATCTAGGATTGAGATTCTGTGACAGGGTTGTACTCTACGCTTACTATCATAATATATCCTGGCGTCAACCGAGATACAGACACCTGTGGTGCTGGTCAGAAGATTTGAGCAGCACCCTCAATGACGCATCCGAGAAGTGGATGAGTCTCGACTGTGTGGTCCCAGTTTTCCCACTGAGCCCATAGCATGCCCAACTCTGGGTAGGAGCCGGTTAGAGCCAAAAAAATCCCACAATAATTTTTGAAGGGACCGATTGGGATTCGAACCCACAACCTTCCAGTCGGTAGTCCGTTGCGCTGACCACTCACTACACCACAGCGGCTGGTCGTTTTACTGTAAATTACTTAGCGCGTGTCACCCAGCAAAGCGCTTGTGTTGGCAGTTAGCGTTGTGACCCTAGCAGTATCACTGAAGAGGCTTTTCAGTGTGTCCACACAAAGAGGTTAATATGACCAGAGATGTCTTGTCTATAAAGTTACTGCAGTGGGTGTGACAAGCTGTCGTGATGTTATCGTCTATGTGTGTGTGTACTGTAGGTTACACTGCAAGTTACTGTTGTATCTATAAATCACACACACGCACACAGACATACACACACGCCCGCGCGCACACGCACACGCGCACGCGCGCACACACACGCACGCACGCATGCACACACACACATCTCTCTCTTTCTCTCTATCTATCTATCTATCTATCTGTCTGTCTATCTAGTTATCTAGCTATCTAGCTATTTATCTACGTGTGTGTATCGAGAGACAGAGAGAGAGAGAGAGAGAGAAAGACAGACAGACAGAAAGAAATCTCTGACCAGAGTCCTGATCATTTCTGTGTATTTGACCCACAGTCCTGAACATCTCTGTGTATATGACCCACAGTCCTGAACATCTCTGTGTATATGACCCACAGTCCTGAACATCTCTGTGTATATGTGTGACCCACAGTCCTGAACATCTCTGTGTATATGTGTGACCCAGAGTCCTGAACATTTCTGTGTATATGTGTGACCCACAGTCCTGAACATCTCTGTGTATATGTGTGACCCAGAGTCCTGAACATTTCTGTGTATATGTGTGACCCACAGTCCTGAACATCTCTGTGTATATGTGTGACCCACAGTCCTGAACATCTCTGTGTATATGTGTGACCCAGAGTCCTGAACATTTCTGTGTATATGACCCACAGTCTTGAACATCTCTGTGTATATGTGTGACCACAGTCCTGAACATTTCTGTGTATATGACCGACAGTCCTGAACATTTCTGTGTATATGCCGACAGTCCTGAACATCTCTGTGTATATGACCCACAGTCCTGAACATCTCTGTGTATATGTGTGACCCACAGTCCTGAACATCTCTATGTATGTGACCCACAGTCCTGAACATCTCTGTGTATATGACCCACAGTCCTGAACATCTCTGTGTATATGTGTGACCCACAGTCCTGAACATCTCTATGTATGTGACCCACAGTCCTGAACATCTCTGTGTATATGACCCACAGTCCTGAACATCTCTGTGTATATGACCCACAGTCTGAACATCTCTGTGTATGTGACCCACAGTCCTGAACATCTCTGTGTATATGACCCACAGTCCTGAACATCTCTGTGTATGTGACCCACAGTCCTGAACATTTCTGTGTATATGACCCACAGTCCTGAACATCTCTGTGTATATGACCCACAGTCCTGAACATCTCTGTGTATATGACCCACAGTCCTGAACATCTCTGTGTATATCTGTGCCCCAGTGACCTGAACATCTCTGTGTATATCTGTGTTACTCAAAATGTACTCAGAAAATGTGCCTTTTACACGATATAGTACAACATGATATATATATGTATATATATATAGATAGATAGATAGATGAATCGATCGATCGATTGATAGATAGATAGATAG
>JAPXFY010003381.1:0-5000 GCA_030674185.1 Monoplex corrugatus
GTTGTCCCTGGCAAAATTGTGTAGCAAATTCACGTTCACAGGCATATAGAACAATGAATGGTGCTGCACTGTGGTCACATCCCAGCACAGGGAGGGCAGCCCACATTTCATTCGAAAAATCCATCCCATACATGCCAAGAAGTTGAAAAGCATTCTTACCAACAAATGCCTATCAATTAACATCAGAAAGAGAGTTCTTGAATGTTATAGAGAACCGATAATTTTATACGATTGTTAGGCGTGGACTGTCAACAAGCAAAGCCAGAACAAGATTGAGGCAGCTGAGATGTGGTTTCTAAGAAGAATGTTGAGAGTTACATGGACAGCAAAGAAAACAAACGAGACAGTCTTGATGGAGACAGACACAAGAAGAACCAGACAGGTGAGAGTGTGACATAGACTGGCTGTAGAATTCTTGTTCTGGATAATTGACAATCTCACCTGGTGTGACACTGCCTTTACTGAAACTTAGCCATGGCAGTAGTGATGCTCTTGGCTTTGTTTTTGTTTGTTTTTCTCTGACACAAAAAAAATCATACAGCAACTTTTTGAAACGACGAAACAAATACGTATGCGTTATACAAAAGAATGTTTGAGCTGTGAAGATTTTTTTACTTTGACCAGAGAAGTAAAATCAATAAACGTTTGCTTAAGATGATGAAATTTGTTAGATGACAGTATTCCTAGATACATGTACAATCTTGCGAACTGGGTAAAATACCGCACGAACTTAATGGGAAAAGATTGCACGTTTAATGAGAGCGATAGTGTTAATTACATGTATTCACACTTCACAAACGCATTACATGAGGCAGCAAAAAATTCAATTCCAAAAAGGAAAAATGTAAACAAAGGTAATTTTGTTGGAAATAGCTGGTGGAATCAATTATGTGAAGAAGCTAAGAACGAAAAGAAAGAAAATGTATAAAACCTACTTAAAAACTAAATCTCCAGAAGACCATCACAATATGAAAGTGGCAAATATACATTCATAAAGGTCATAGTCCAAGCCAAAAAGAGTTATTGGTCAGATTTCTACTGTCAACAAATTTCCGGTCCTAAAGATCTTCCTAAAATTTGGAATAAGGTGAAGAAATGAAAAATGTTTTTCATTTACAAGTTTCCTATTAAGATTAAAGATAAAGAATTTCCTTCGTCAACTGAGAAAGCTGAAGAATTTGTACAGTTCTTTTCAAGAGCAAGTAATTCCAGTAGATTGTCTCCACCAATTCAGGAGAAAAGACGGAAAATTGAGGAATCAGACGAATACTCAGATCCTCCCCCCGGTAGTCACATGTACACAAAGTCAAAAATTACGTTAAAAGAACTTAAAGATGCCCTTCTCTTTTGAACAATAAAAAATCGGCTGTAGGAATGGATGGCGTTTTGTATACCCTTTTAAATCATTTACCTGAAAAATGGATTAAATACTTACACCACATCATACTAAAATGCTGGAAAGTGGTCTTATACCCGACATTTGGAAGACTTCAATTGTGATACCTATACCAAAAGCTAATAAACCACGCTCTAATCCAGGTAGTTACAGGCCTATCTCGCTTACATCCCATGTTTCGAAACTAATGCAAAAATTACTTTGAATCGACTGACTTATTTTTATGAGAAAAATAATATAATACCTATTAACCAATCTGGATTTCGAAAAGGCAGATCAACGACAGACCATTTAGTCAAATTAAAAACTCAAATAAAAACTCAGTTTGCGAGAAGAAACAAAAATGTCTTAGCTACCCTTTCTGATCTTAAAAAAGCGTATGATCAAGCCTGGCAATGCAAGACTTTTGTTAAAATTAAAACATACTGGTCTCCAAGGTAATCTTTATTATTTTATCAAAGCATTTATCGAAGTATAGTCGCTAAAATAGGTAATACATACTCTGAAAAACGACCTGTAAACATAGGAAGTCCACAGGGTTCCATAATATCTCGTCTACTATTTGATATTTTGATCAATGACCTGCCAACACAAGTCTCAAACAATGTAAACTTAGCTCAGTACGCTGATGATATAGCGATCTGGATCAATGTTTCGTTGAAAATGAAGACTTCCTTATGAGAAATAAACTACATCTAAAAGATCTATCAACGTAAAATTGATCACATTTCCACTTACTTGAAAGTTAACGGTCTGGAAATATCCAATGCTTTTTAATAATGGTTTCAGTCCTAAAGAGTTACCGCTGTTCAAAATTGATAAGGAGGAACTGAAATATACCACTCAGGTGAAATTTCTGGGAGTTCACTTGACTTCTAGTTTACAATGGAAAGTACATGTTGATGCCTTGCTATACAAAGCCGTGAAAAGCTTCAATTTAATAAAAAAAAAATAATAAGTAAACAGTCATGGGGGCAGGACGCTAAAACGTTGTTACATCTTGTAACAGCTTTAGTCAGATCAAAGTTGGCTTATGACTAAGAGGTCTATTTTTCAGCTTCAAAATATTATTTGAAAAAACTTCAAAGCTTAGATAGTAAAGCTTGTTAAATGTGCTCTTGGTGTACTGGTGTACACAAAAACACAAGAAGTATAAAAAAAACAGCCGGCATCCTTCGTTTGGAAGACTGGAGGAAGTTATTAGCTGCTAAATATGTAGTTAAAGCACATGCAGTAACTAATTACGTTGACACGGATCTTAAAATTCGATCTGGCATCCATTTCCCTAAGAGAGCAAGAACAATAAAGGCACAAGAAACAATATCCACTTACACAAATGAGCTCTTCGAAATTTGCAGAGTAGTACCTGAAAAAGTTTCACATAAACTGATATGTTGTCCTCTATCCCCTATAACAGTCAATCACCTTTTGTATTGTCAGTGAATGCGACCTTATTTCCCTGCATCATTTTGAAAATTAAAACAGAAAGACACCGATTTCAATTTGTATTTACACTTTGCTAGGCATTTACTGCACAGTCCCGTTGGTCGTTTTCTTTGATTAAGACCGATTGTTTTATACCTGTAACTCCCATCTACCTCTGTTAGTTTGCTTGTTAGTTTTATCATTACTCTTTGACAGTTACAATGCTTTTATTCGGTAAGATTATCCTGTTCTGCCCCTCTACCCCACCAGATAATCACAGATGGTCTGTCTTAACCCAGCACAGGACACACTCGTTGCGTGCGCGTACGTACCTGCACACACACACACACACACACATACACACACACTCTCTCTCTCTCTCTCTCTCTCTCTCTCTCTCACGCACGCACACACACGCGCGTGCGCTTACATACCCACATACAGCCCTGAGCAATCTGTTAAAGCCTGATCGTTCTAATGTTCTGATTGCTTTTCTCTTGTCCGATAATTTTTTAATGTTAATTAATGTGTTAAACTGTATGATTTCGTAGATTCTTCCACCCCATAGACACCTCTTTATCTTACCTTTTCTTTTCTTTTTTTATTGCTGTTGTTGTCTAAAACCACATATGTGATTAGACGTTAAAAGAAATAACGAACGAAGGAATACACACACACACACACACACACAACACACACACACACACACACACACACAACACACACACACACAACACACACACACACAACACACACATCACACACACATACACACACACACATAACCACACCATACCAACACATACACACATACACACACAAATACATACACACACATACACACACACACACACATACACACATACACACACACATACACACACACACACACATACACACACACATACATACACACACATACACACACACACATACAACACACACACACATACATACACACACATACACACACACACAATACACACACACACACATACACACACACACACACACACACACACACACACACACACACACACACACACACACACACACACACACACACACACACAAACGAGTATCACTGAAAATAGTATACTGTGAAAGCTATTCAGGAGAGCCATCATTGATGCTACGTACAAGATTCATGTCAAGATATTCAGACCGCATATACATATGTGTGTGTGTGTGTGTTTGTCTGTGTGTGAGTGTGTGTGTGTACATTATGTACAGTTGGACATATGTGGATTTTAATATCGTGTTATTCTGCATCTTCATACTTTAATTTGTGTGTCTGTGTGTCTGTGAGACAGACATAAAAGCAAAGTGAAAGAAATGTCTGACACCATATGCATAAGTTCACTCCTGTCTGGGTATTGCCTGGTCGGTAAACAATGGACATATTTCCCATCTAACTGGTCTACGCATGTGTAGACATGCTAGTGCCTGAACCATCATCGTGACCATGCGCACATCATCATCATCATCATCATCATCAGTCCCGTAGTCTGGTTGACCGTTGGGGCACCATTGAAGATTTTGCAACCAACTTCCTCCACTCCTCACGGTCCTCAGCTTTCCGCAGAATGATATTCCATTCAAGGCCAGTCCACTCTTTGATATTGTCTTCCCATCTTTTTCTCTGTCTGCCTCTTCTTACATACCCACATACAGCCCTGAGCAATCTGTTAAAGCCTGATCGTTCTAATGTTCTGATTGCTTTTCTCTTGTCCGATAATTTTTTAACATACAGTTTAACACATAGCATCAAATACACAGAACACAAATCTGGTCAAATTTGTCACTGTTCTGGAGCTTACTGAAACATGGAAACATTCAGACCAAATGCACGCACCACACACACACACACACACACACACACACACACCACCACCACCACCACCACCACCACCACCACACCACCACCACCACAACCACCATCACACTACGCTACACCACACCACACAACACCACACAAAGACACCCACGTCACGATTAAAACCAAAAATGTAGACATGAATAAATGGAAAATCCAGGAGTTATCCAGGAGTGTGAACTGGATGTGGCCTGGTCTCCTTAGAGTGTAAGGAGGTTAGGGCCAAAAGACTGGCTGGGATTCACCTCTGAACAACTTCTGCTGTTCAACATTTCTCACAGTTTCTTGCTACTATGGAAGTAA
>JAPXFY010003381.1:10000-22062 GCA_030674185.1 Monoplex corrugatus
TAAAATTCAGGTTCTTGCTTTTATAATGGCCATCTGTCATGATATGTGACGAACATTACTTCACATTGGGCTCGTGAAATTTGGTTATTTTAGTGGGGATTGACCTCATACCTTATTCTAATTTAAATACAAATAAGTAATATAAAGAAGACAGCATTCTGCGTATTGTGTCCAAATATGAAGTCAATCCAACAACTGGTTCAAAAGTTACGATCGTTTGTACTCCTATGCCAGCTTGGTGCCTCAGTCACAGGCGATTTTGGCAATTTCATGAAGTTTTGATCTCTATAACAAACAAACGTGGCTATTGTTCATTTAAAAAAAAATACACTAAATCTATATAGACAGTTGTACTACACAAGTTGCAACTAAAGCACATCTTCTCGAAGATATGAACTTGTAAACATACCCTGCCGTGCTAATTTGAACTTACGTAAAATACGCATTTTGCTAGTTTTGCTCCCTTATAACTCTCTTTGTAACTGAGTAAATGTCCAGCTTTTCTGTTTTCATGTAATCTTATATTACCAAGAATCAGTTATTTTAAAACGAAATCTGTAGTTGTTGTTGTTTTTTCAATACACATAATAAAAAACGGCTTTCCACAGTGTTTTTGTGTGTTACGTTGAAGGTGTCATCTTAAAATGTCATTATCTCAGGAAAGAAAAGAGATAGAGCGTTACTTTTTTTCATTTTTTTACTATTTAAAAGTTCTATATGAACAGTATGAAGACTAAGCTCTTCATTTTTATCCTAATTTTGCCTGCTGGTACCTATTTTTAGATTTAAAATTTCAACTGTGGGCCAGTGTTCTCTTGGTGTTTTGGGATCATCTGCCTGGAACTTTCATTCTCCCTTTGTCTAATCACCCACCTGGTATGTTACAAAAAATTCAGATATTTTAATAGGATATGCAATTACCATCATTGAAAAGAGCAAGAGAAAACAACTTTAAAATGGTACAAAAAAGATCTTAGATTGGTTGTCTAGGAGTGACAAAAGTAATGACTTTTGAATAATTAAATTTTGGTGTGTTTCTTTATCGGATTACATAGTAATAGAAACTGTGACCACGTGTGTGCCATTTTTTTCATGAAAAACACCTTAAGTTTAGAACGGCTGAACCGATTAAAAATATATCAGTAGAAAGGTCTTTGTTTGGCCAAGATGTCTAAGACCTTCACAGATCACTAGAAGTTGCAGTAAATGACTAATTCGTAATTGAATAATTAATTGCTTCAACTGGCTTCAATGAAAGTTAATTGAGATTCCTAAAATTCTGACAGCTTCCAAAACAATCAAGTTTCTGAAAATTATTAGATAAAGCCTCAAGGTAATTATCATGATGAATTACGTTACTTATATCATTAAGCTCATTCAATATGTAATCAGTAGTTACTGACAGTTTTCTCATGACTAACCATCTTTTCGACCTGTGTACTTATTTACTTACTTTAGGTTTGCAGATTTTGATACTGGTAATGATCATGTATGTCTGTCTATCATGGTCATGGTTACTGAATGTTGTCTAAAAAGTATGACATAAGCAACAAAATGAAACACCTGTCTATGGAAAAATATTGGGCTAACCAAACACAAACCATGACAGATAACCCAACTTGCAAGTCAATTGGTTCTTTCCTAGTCCTTTAGAACAGAGAAAATATGGTGTTCCATTATACAGAAAATCACACAATGTCACACAACATTGTAAAGAAAGCCCTGAGAAGGAACATATTTTGCTCAAAATAATGTGAACACATTAACAACAGGTCCTACTGATACACCTGAAGGTTGGACAGCTGACTCATTCACATTAAATACAAGAAAATAAAAGGAGAAGATTTTGTAGGCCTACATAATTTCACAACATTAGTCTGTAGAGTTTAGAGCTTTACCAAGGAAGATAAAACCGACTACTTGTGCTGTGAAGGCATGCAGTATAAAGAGAGCTGAAAAAAAGTTATGAGAACCACTCAAGTAACACCTAATTGCGAATATTTTTATATTGAGCCTTACTATATGTGCATAAGTGGAATGTCCACCCACCTCCAACTTTTAAAAGGTCTCAAAAGCAGAAAATTGACATTGTTGAACTGCAAAACACAGGTCACAGGTCAGTCAAAAGATGCATTGCAAACAAAAACAAGCTATAAAAATGAAAATATTGTAAGAATACATACTAGAAATAGTAGAATAACACCGAAATAGTCGTTTGTTCATAACTTCACAACAATCATAACTAATATTGTACTACAACATCCTCTGGAAAAGCAAAACATGGTATCACACATCTGTCATTTGAAAAAGAAGAACCATGCACCACGCAAGGCTGTTTCTATTTAAGTGAACTGTGGCTTGCTAAATTTAGTAAAGATCTCTAAAGTAGGCCTACATAACTTCACACAATATTCTCAGAGGGAATCTTCCTTTTCTTAAGGAAAACAGTAATTGTATTGATTCATTTCCACAAAGGTAAAGGAGCTCAGGAGATGGTGTCAGCATGTTGGAATCCATTTGGGATTAACACAGATAAATTGGGGGGGGGGGGGGAGGCTGTTCAATAGAATGTTCATAACTTAACAGTTGATCACTTCACAACAGTCACAACTTAATACTGTACTACAATGTGCCTGTATAAAGCAAAACATGGCATCACATCATCTGTCATTTGAAATAATGAAACCGTCTATCACATATGATAATCACTTTCTCTTTGAATGAAGTGTATCTTGCTATATTCTGTAAATATCTTCCCCAATGGGGATGCCAGGAGCTCTTTCACTAGTTTCAGTATAAATAGTATCCCCACTTCTGGAAAATCTGTGCTAGGAATTTCCTCTTTCCTGTCACTCTCTTTGTTTCTGCCTTGTTCCTTTGCTTTTGTCATATCTTTCTATCATTTTCTGCCTTGCTGGTCCATCCACCTGTATGTGTTTGATAAAGTCTTACTTACTTTCTCTTATTTACGATTGGTAATCGGATACATGTTTTTAGTGCATTTTTAGCTCTAGTAAGCAATGTTAGGTAACTTAGGCCCATATTTATATTCAGGTATGTTTTTTTAAATCCTGCGTATGATAAATTGGATGGAGTGACACCAGGGGCACTTCGTTGGAGTGTGTGCATGAATGCATTGATATGTATACTTAATTTTCTTTTCCTTTTTTCCATTGAAGTATTGTGTATGTTTTGAAATGGTTATAGTCCTGATTTGACTCTGCGCAATCTGGGCTTAATCAGAAATAACAATAATAGTAAAGATCTCTTTAGTACGTAACTTTACAACGTTCTTAGAAGGAAACTACCATTTCCTCTGGAAAACAGCAAATGTATTGATTAATTTTCACAAAAAAGGTTTAAAGAAGCTATAGGGATTGTATATATATATGTTTTGAATATGTCTGGGATTAATAAAAAGTTATTTCAGAAAAAAGCAGCCTGTTCTTTAAAATGTTAATAACTTCACATACAGTAAATGGTATTTGTAATACTGCGGGCTAAAAAACTCAGATCATTGTGATAAATAATATAGATCTATATGATTTGCTTAGAACAATACAAATTGTACAGGCAATACATACATGTGTTTGTATGCCTACTTAAAGCATCCACTTTGATTTATTTCTTGTTTATAACATCACAACAGATGACCATTCAACATTTTTGTATCAGATTAGGTACATCATGCAGGTCATCAACAAATTTTAAGGCATAAAGTCTTGTATTCAGAAATTCTCTAAAATAACGGAATTGACCCACACAAGGTATTTCAAGCAGATTTAACTTTAGTATCATAAGATTTAACATTAGTACCATTTGTTTATAACTTCACAAAATCTAGACAATGGGGATGTTGATGTGATGTTATGTACATCATGAAAACAGAAACCATCAGTGTTCAAAATCCTTGAAAAAATCTTAAATAATTAAATAATTGAAGAGCAACAACCTGTCAACAAATACCTCTTTTTGTTATCATTATTCTTAATCAAGTTACTTTTGTGTACAGTGGTTTGCTTTGACATGATTTTCTTGACTTTAAATTTACCCATCAATAATTAGACCTGCTCATGCAAGGACTAAGCATCAATAATGATTTTTTTGGTTATTAACTTCATAGTTTAAAAAGTGAATGTACATTTTCTGCCTGTAGTAAATGATAAATTGAAAAGTCAAGTAGACATCACCATCATCGCAATCAGACTAATCAGTCCCCACAAAAACAAGGCAAAACAAACATAAAAATGAAGAACTAAGTTACCAAGATCAAGGAATAAAGCTGAACTGGTGCTAAGTTATTGGTTATAACAATTATAAGAGGACAGTAATGGACATGCCAATATATGTAATGAAAAAACAAGCAACTGGCATGCCAATACATGTAATGAAAAAACAAGAAACTGGCATGCCAATATATGTAATGAAAAAACAAGCAACTGACATGCCAATGTATGTAATGAAAAAAACAAGCAACTGGCATGCCCGTATATGAAATAAAAAAAAACAAAAACGATGCATATGCCAATACATGAAATGAAAAAACAAGGAGAGGTCATGCCAATACATGAAATGAAAAAACAAGGACAGGGCATGTCAATATATGAAATGAAAAAAACAAGCAACGGTCATGCCAATACATCATCATCATCATCATCATCATCATCATCAGGTGCCCTGCCGCATGGCGTTGGCGATCATGGACTTCCATCTGTCTCATCTCTTGTTGCCCCAAGCATCTCCTCCACCCTTCTTGTCTTCAGCCACTCCTCAAGTCCGTCTAGCATTTTGTCCCTGGGTCTACCTGGTGCTCTCTTTCCCTCCAGCTTTCCCGTTCTGACCAGGTGCTCCAAATCCCCCTTCCTCATAAAATGGCCTGTATATGTTTCCTGCCTTTTCCTAGTCTTCCTTATGAATGATCTACTTGTGTCTGCCTCCATCAAGACTGTCTCGTTTGTTTTCTTTGCTGTCCATGGAACTCTCAACATTCTTCTTAGAAACCACATCCCGTTGCCTCAATCTTGTTCTGGCTTTGCTTGTTGACTGTCCATGCCTCACATCCGTACAACAGTATTGGTTCTATATAACATTCAAGAACTCTCTTCCTGATGTTAATTGATAGACATTTGTTGGTAAGAATGGTTGTCATTTTTTTGAATGCTGTTTTGGCTTGGCCGATTCTGCCGGTTATTTCTGATGTGCATCTGCCGTCTGATGAAATGATTGTTCCTAGGTATTTAAACTTATTAACCTGTGTCAAGGTTGTGTCATTTGCTGTTATTTTGCATGAGGGGTTTCATGGTTGTTTTTTTTTTACTGATCACCATGACTTCAGTCTTCCTGCTGTTTAGTTTGAACTCCTTACCTTTGCTTTCTATTTCTGGTATATTCTCAAGGTTTCGTAGGTCCCTTTCATTTTCTGCAATTAGCACGGTGTCATCTGCGTATCGAATGTTGTTTATCGTTTTCCCTCCAACCTTTAATCCAGGGTCTTCTTTTAGGTTTCTTATGATGTTTTCGCTGTAAAGTGAAAACAGATCTGGTGACAAAACACAACCCTGTCTGACTCCTCTTTTGATGTTTTGGAAAGAGCTTACATTGTTTTCTATTTTCATTGCAGCTGTTTGTTCCCAGTACATATTTCTGATTATTCGTAGATCTTTTCCATCGACATTCAGTCTCTCCAGTTGGTTGATCAATTCTTCATGTCTTACCTGATCGAAAGCCTTGGTATAATCAACGAAGCATAAATACAAATCCTTATTCATCTCAATTGACCTCTCTATGATAGTTCTTAGGATATATATGGCATTAATAGTTCCCTTCCCTTCCACGAATCCACACTGTTCTTCTACTGTTTCTCTTTTGATTCTATTCCTTGTCCTCATCATGATTAATTCTTAACAGGATTTTTGTTACATGACTCATCAAACTGATTGTGCGATGGAGTTCGCATTCTATTGCCTCAGTCTTCATTGGAAGTGCAGTGAAAATTGATTTTGACATATCTTTGGGGATTTTTCCAGTGTCGTAAATTTCATTTAAGAGGACTGTTATTTTTTCTGTGCCAAATTTCTCCAGAGCTTCAATCATCTCTGTAGTAATGTTGTCTGTTCCTGGGGCTTTTCCTGGTTTCATCTTTTTCAGTGCTGCTCTAACTTCATCTTTCATTATGGGTGGTCTTTCAAAGTTCTTTTTTATAATGTGTTCTTCGTTTCTGTCATCCTCAAAAAGGTCTTTAATGTACTGTCCCCATCTGTCTAATATTTTGTCTTTTTTCATGATAAGCGTGCCATCTTTCGATTTTATGCAACCAGTTATGTGCGTGTATTTTTCCTGTGGACAATTTCTTCAATTCGTCTGTACATACCCTGAGGATCCGTTTTGTGTCGGTCTTCTATTTCTTTGCATTTTGTTTTCAGCCAAGCTTCCTTGGCTTTAATGCACCTATTCCTGATTTCGTTGTTTATCTTCCTGTTTATCTCCTCGTTTCTCTTTGACTTCCTCCTCTCCTCTATCAAGCCCAAAATTTCATTAGTCATCCAGCTCTTTTTTGCTTTTCTATCTGCTTTAGGGATTTCTTCACAAGCTTAATTTATCGAATTTCTCAACTTTGTCCATTGTTTCTCACTGTCACCAACATCTTCCAGAGCACTGAATTTGTTTTGAACATGTAGGCCTACATTAAACTTGTGACGTATCACTTCATCTGTCTTTAAGAGTCCAAGGTTTAGTTCGATGTTACTTTTGGTTTGTTTCCTTTTCCTTAATTTCAGCCTAAACCTTCCCACTACAGGATTGTGGTTACTATTGCAGTCTGTGCCTGGTAGTGTTTTTGCTGACAGTAAAGAATTTCTAAATCATTTGTTGATCAGGATGTAGTCAATCTGATTTTTGGTATTATCTCCTGGACTCGTCATATGCCAATACATGAAATGAAAAAAAACAACAATGGACATGCCAATATATGAAATAAAAAAAAACAAGCAACGGGCATGTCAATATATGAAATGAGAAAACAAGCAAGGGATCTTCATGCCAGTCCATTGAGCGTTTGACGTTTCATGGTGCAAAAGGCAGAAAGCAGTATCAATAAAACGACTAATCAAAAGCGGTTAGTGCAAGAAAACCAAATTGTCAGTCCACATGAAAAACGTAGGACATAATGTAGTGTTCATGACAGAAAGCAGAAGCTGAGTTTCATGGCACACTGCGCATACTGTAAGCCTCACATCGCTCTTGCGGATAAGCCAAACGAAATTACAATAATTTTTGAGAGAATTGTTATTTTTATTTTGTGGGTTTTGCTTAATAAGTTAATACTAATTCCATGATTCCCACAATCGAGGATTATTTTCATGACAAATGGTTATGTGCTTTTAACAGACTTTACTTGGAACTTATTGAATTCCTGCACCCTCCATTTGCCAAAACAGAAGTACAAGGGCTTCATGCATTCAATTCAGTGCTGATCAAGTCGCAAACAGTTTTTTTTACTTATTATGGTGAATCTCTCACCTGGTGGGGATGAGTGTAACCTGATACACAGGTAAATGATTTCCCTTTCACATATTACTAATTTTATGACAATTTTTGCGATACATAGAGTATGTAGAGTTAGCTGGAGTAGAGCGCGCAGCAGGTTTGATGGTTTTGTTTTTTTCTCAGCTGTGACCGTAAGGAAGTTAAGATCATAATACAGAAAAAGACACAGGTTAAGATCTCATTAAGCCTCACTCAAAACTTGCTGAAATCCTCATGCAAGAATTTCCCCCTGAATACCCAAAGCAGTCAGGTGGTCATCCACATATATCTAATCTCTAAAAGTACATTGCTTTTACTTTAATCCGTTGTTCAGTCTATGACAGTAGTGATATCATAGCATAAAGATGGTTTTCTGAATTAGCCTTCAAAGGGATGAAGAAACTTTCAGCCACTCACAAACCTTTAGTCTCCTCAGGAGATATTCATTAGGAGAGAAGACTGAAATGTTGTGGCTGGCCAGTGAATTTGAGAACTTACCTGTAAGTGTGTCTATCATAGTGAAGGTGAAACGTGTTGCATGGCCAAAAGAATGAGTTTCCATACCACTATGCTCAGGCATGTGCCGTGGAGTCGTCCATCTATGGACATAATTTCTTAGTCCCTATGGACTGAAATACTCCAATCATATCATAATAATTAAATCTTTGTTTTATATATTGATTTACCTTTTCAGGTACCAGAATCTCATAGGCCCAGTGACTTGGCTCAACTGGATGGCTGTGTGACACGTCATACAAGAAAACAGAACATCTCGAGAGCAGAGATGGCACTCCCGCGACTTCCTGGAAATAAGCACCGTAATGACTCCGTGCCAGAGATGGTAACTCTCCAAAAGAGACGTTGTGTGCGAGATGAAAATGTCAATGACGGTTGTGAAAGAAATGGCGGGCAACACAATGATGCGACAAATATAAACCAGGATGAATATGAGTTCATGGAATCATCAATAACTGAAAACCAGGAATCTGACTTCTCAGAGTTACCACTACTAGTTTGGACCATGATCTTGTCCAACTTGGAAGAACGGGACAGACTAGCACTAGCTGTGACCTGTTGGACTGTCTACAATATCTGTAAGACAGAGTCGATCTTGTGGCGTTCCGCGGCCATCCATGTGGGAAATCGCAAACGCAGGCGTAGTACATGTAAAGTGAAATTGAGCTCCACAGAAATGTCCGTGCTGTAGTCTCAAAGCCATCAGATTCATAAAATGGAATTTAAGATATACAACCTTCAGGGTTTGAGCTTCAACAACAAGTCTTTCCAGATTTTGGATAAAGCTGTAACCAACTTACCACTGAAATATCTTTCCATTATTTGTAAAGGAGCTGTCAGTGTGTGTCCTGGGAAGCCAGTGCTGAATAATATGAGTCAGTTAATCTGGAACTGTTGACCTCAGAGAAAATTAAAGGACTGGAGGAACTGGTCATTCATTATTGTCGTTGGTCATACAGTGATGGGAGTTTAGTTATCTTGGAAGCATTGAAGGTTGCCCCCTTTACTGACAGTCTGAAAAAGCTAATGCTGGGACCTGTCAAAACAAATCAGATGACATCTAATCTGAGTCATGCCATTCCACAAGTAGTAAAATGCGTTTGGAGATTTAAGAATTTACAACATCTGAACATAGATCCTTTGTATCCGACAGATCTACTTCTAGAGACACTGTCCACATCCATGATCGCTCAGTTTGCACAGTTGGGCACTGATGGCTGTTTCGATGACTTCCAGGAGGACATTACAAAGTGGCCTCAGCTGCTCAGTGCCTTCCCAGACCTGAAAGTGTATCTTATTGTATGGTCTTGCATGAACTGTGAAGCAACTCGAGCAGCATTGCCATCCATTGTCCCAGTTGATTATGTCGAACTAAGGGAGTTTATTGACACCAGTGAGGTTGACAGTGCTAGGAAAGAGATCCTGAAACTACTGCCAGCCTACTCTAAAACTCTCAGAGACCTTCTTTGGTTTGACATGAGCAAGACTGATTTTGATAGTGTCCTGACTGATACAGTCAAGCAGTGTCCAAAGCTGGACACATTGTGGTTTCATGGACGTATCAGCAGCTCTTCCATCAACACCCTAGTCTCCTTGAGAGACTGGTGTCGTCTGGAATTTCTGGAGAGATCAATCACTTTCCCCAAGTCAGACACAGAAACTGAGGAGGAACAAATGTCCAATCTGAAGACAGCAGCATACTCACGTCTTGGGGGTAAATGTGTATCTGTCCGTGATGTGCATGTCACACAGTTTAGAGAAAACAGCGTGCTGACCCGACCCATCTGGTTCAAAGTTAAATGTCAACCAAGGATACTGTGAAGTCAGCTATGTCAGTGTCTTTGGATTTGTTTCGTTGTTTTTTAATTCAGTTGCACAGTCTGCCTTTTTTTAAGTTGTGATGTCTTGTATGAGTTGCTTTATTTGTTTGTTTTGTTTATTAGTTGAGTTGACATGAAGTCAGCTGCGGATTTCTTTTTTCCAATGCTTCACTATATTTTAAGCATGGTGGTGGTGGTGGTGTTATCAATAGTATTGTCATTATATTATTATTATTATTATTTATTATTATTATTATTATTATTATCATTGTTGTTGTTGTTGTTGTTGTGACTTTGTAGGCCTACAGTTTTCCCAAATTCAGTTGTCCGCCAAAAAGTGTTGTTTTCTTAGGTCAGTTTTTAAACTCCTGTTTGTGTTTTCTTAACTCTCTCTCTCTCTCTGTTTGTCTGTCTGTCTCTGTCTCTGTCTCTCTCTCTGTCTTTCTCCTCCTCCCCACAAGTTCGGTTCTCTCTTTTTCAGTCTCACTCTTCCTCCTCCACCCACCCCCACTCCCTCCAAGTTCAGTTCTACAGTCTCTTAGACCTGGTTTGTGTAGAGGCAGAGGGCCCGTGTGTTGAACCATGACTGGTGAAAGTTTATGTGGGGGCTTCCATTCCACCCAGCTGTGAGTTGTCTTGATTTCTTATTGTCTTGTTGATGTTGTTTCCACCTTTGACTGTTGCAGTTGTTTGAAATTAACAACAGGGTACAGGGTGTGTGTGTGTATGTGTGTGTGTGTGTGTGTGTGTGTGTGTGTGTGTGTGTGTGTGGTGTGTGTGTGTGTATGTATGTGAGTGTGTGTGTTGTGTGTTGTGTTTGTGTGTGTGAGTGCGTGTGTGTGTGTGTGTGTTTGTGTTTGTGTGTGTGTTTTGTGTGTGTGTGTGTGAGTGCGTGTGTGTGTGTGTTTGTGTATGTGTGTGTGTGTATGTGTGTGAGTGCGTGTGTGTGTGTTTGTGTTTGTGTGTGCGTGTGTGTGTGTGTGTGTATGAGTGCGTGTGTTTGTGTTGTGTGTGTGTGTGTGTGTGATGTTTATGCTTGAGAGAAAGAGACACAGAGAGTGTCTGTGTGTGTGTGTGTGTGTGCATGTTGAGAGAGAGAGTTAGAGAGAGAGTGAGAGAGAGAGAGAGAGAGTTGATAACTTGACAGTTTGACGATTTCATGTCTTTAAAAAGCATTTAGCCCAAACAAAATAGGGTTCTGATTTCAAAATAAAAATAAGACCGAAAAATAACACATTTCACTTTCAGACATTAACCAAGGCGTCATCATCATCATCATCAACGCCATTATTACAATTATTATTATTATTATTATTATTATTATTATTATTATTATTATTATTATTATTATTATTATTGTTATTATTATTGTTATTATTGTTATTATTATTATTATTATTATTATTATTATTATTATTATTATTAATATTATTATTGTTATTATTATTATTATTATATTATTATTATTATTATTATTTTTATTATTATATATCCTGGCCTTAACCATTCCCCTCGGTTTATTATCAGGGGTTAAAAAAAAGAATAACCAAACCTGAATACATTTTTAACATAATCTACAAACTAAAAGAAGCTGGCCTGGACTACCTGTCCAAAGATACAACATATGTATTGTTGAAGAAGCTTTATTTTTACATTTCAAAGACCAATTTTACCAGAGGAAGAATAATAGTCATCATATTCACTCAGTAAGGAAAAGACTTGGTGGGAATATTGCGAAATTATTTTCTGCTTGGAACCAACACATTGAAAAGAGAAATGCACTTCATCTTCCTTGCCATTTTCAGAGACAGACAGACAGACAGACAGACAGACAGACAGACAGACAGACAGACAGACAGACAGAGGAGGGACTTCAGATTTCAGACGGTTTATTCATGTAACAGGCCATTGCCCCTCATGAAGGGGTACAAATACATAAGCAAAACTATCATTTGGCATCATGACAATCACATTAATGTTTCATTGTACAAAGACTAAAACAGAAATTAACATTTGAACAATACTCATATAAATAACAAACCTAAGACATCAATCTATACGCACTAGTCATTTCAGTGAAGTTTAATTTGTACAATAACATATTGTCGTCTCTTAAACGTGTAAATACTATGTAAAAACAGAGATCATATATATGCAACATGTTCACTGACAAAAAAATCAAAACGGGCAGAATAAATTGTA
>JAPXFY010003382.1:0-2500 GCA_030674185.1 Monoplex corrugatus
TCAGCCTTCTTGTCATTCCATTCAAGAATTTGTTCTGCTCTGAATCCTTTTTTTCTGAATGTGTCCCGATGTGTCTTTTGTCAGTTTTCTTAGATTATGGTTTCTCTTTTTCAATTCTCTCTCTCTCTCTCTCTCTCTCTCTCTCTCTCTCTCTCTCTTTCTCTCTCTCTCTCCCTCTCTCCCTGTCTCTGTCTGTCTCCGTCTCTGTCTCCTCCGTCTCTCTCTCTATCTCTCTCTCTTTCTCTCTCTTTCTCCCTCTCTTTTCTTTCTTCTCTCTCTCTCTCTCTCTCTTTCTCTCTCTCTTTCTCTCTCTCTTTCTCTCTTTCAGAAAATCTTATTTGATTTACTTCTGTATTACATGTTACTGTATTTGATTCATTTCTTTTTCAGTAATTTTTAGTTCTGGACAGCTATTAACTTAAGCAGTGGCAAGTCTGAAAAAAATAGGTCAGAATTATTGCCATTGTTATTGTCTCTGTTTCTGTTTCTTCCCTCTCTGTCTCTCTCCTCTTGTCTGGATTTGTTTTCAAACCTCAGGCTGTTTAATCTCACCCAGAAGCTAAGTTAAACCTGCATTTGTAGTCTCGGGTCTTAACAATACAGCTGAAAGAAAGAGGAAATTGGTAGTTTCCTGTTAAAATGAGACGATAACAAGATAATATTTTGCTTATACTGTGCCCACTAATCTTACTTCTCCCCGGCCACTATTTATCAAGAGCTGTTTGAAATGTTCCATTGATTCATGTTGAACTGGTGGTGTATATGTGACTAACTGTTATGCTTGCATATGTTCGTGGTATGCTTGTGTGCAAGTGAATATTGACTCGGGGTGTGTGTGTGTGTGTGTGTGTGTGTGTGTGTGTGTGTGTGTGTGTGTGTGTGTGTGTGTGTGTGTGCGTGCGTGCGTGTGTGTGTGTGTACGTGTGTGTGTGTGTTTTCTCTCTCTCTCTCTCTCTCTGTCTCTCTCTCTGTCTCTCTCTCTGTCTCTCTCTCTCTCTCTCTCTCTCTCTCTCTCTCTCTCTGTCTGTCTGTCTCTCTCTCTCTCTCTCTTTCTCTCTCTCCCTCTCTCTCTCCCTCTCTCTCTCTCTCTCTCTCTCTCTCTCTCTCTCTCTCTCTGTGTCTCTGTCTCTGTGTCTCTGTATATGTCTCTGTCTCTGTCTCTCTCTCTCTCTCTCTCTCTCTCTCTCTCTCTCTCTCTCTCTCTCTCTCTCTCTCTGTGCGTGTGTGTGTCAGGATGTGTTGCGGTCGTGCGTGTGTGCGTGCGTATACATGCAAGCATTAGGCAGCCAGGCCTGTGTTCATGTGTACATGCATCTATATGCACATGCCTGAATCTGCACTTTACAGGGATCTCGTTTTTACAGCTCAACAACAATGTTCGTTAATCTCCATGAAATCGTTATTTGACCTGAGCTTCATAGTATTTTAATGGGCCTGAGACCATGCCCTACTGCCTTTTTTTAAATTTATTTTAGAAAGGGATAAATAAAACAAACTGCTGAAACAAATGAAATAGAAGAGAACTGAAACGACACACGAACTGATGATTTAAATTGACTAGTCTGAAATGAACTGACGAACCCAGTGAACTAAATTGGAAACAAACTAAAGTATCAGCGAAGCAAAAAAGAACCAGTGTGGCAAATGGTGGCCTTTCTTGACAGTTATTAGGTCCTTATCAATGGAATAGCCGTCAGACCTGGTAATTTTCGTAAAATTATTGCCTGTCCATTTCTTTTATTCCTGTATTATTTCCTTTTTATCACTCTCTTTTTCTGATTGTCTATCTGTCTGTCTGCTTGTCTGTCTGCTTGTCTGTCTGTCTGTCTGTCTGTCTGTCTGTCTCTCTCTCTCTCTCTCTCTCTCTCTCTCTCTCTCTCTCTCTCTCTCTTCTTTTAGTTCTAAACAGATATTACACTACCAATGGCACATTTGAAAAATGGCTTTCGGCTTAACTTCTACCGTTGGAAAAATTAAACACTTCCATGCCATTGACTTTGTTTTCTGCCTTTACCCCCCCCCCCCCCCCCGTCTCTCTCTCTCTCTCTCTCTGTGTCTGTCTCTCTCTGTGTCTTTCTTTCCGGCTCTCTGTCTGTCTGTCTGTCTCTCTGTCTCGCTCTTTCTGTCTGTCTGTCTCTCTGTGTGTCTCTCTCTGTGTCTGTCTAACTCTCTTTCTGTCTGTCTGTCTGTCTCTCTCTCTCTCTCTGTCACTCTCTCTGTCACTCTCTCTGTCTCTCTCTCTGTCTCTGTTTCTGTCTCTCTGTCTCTCTCTGTCTCTCTGTCTCTGTCTCTGTCTGTCTGTCTGTCTGTCTCTCTGTCTCTCTCTCTCTCTCTCTCTCTCTCTCTCTCTTTCCCTGTCTCTCTCTCCTTCCCAACTGCAGTATGTTTACTTTCACCCACAGGACAAGTTAAAAGTGCATTTGTAGGGCCAGATCCCAATACGACAACCGACAGAAAGTTGAAATTGATGGTTTCTGGCTAAAATGAGACTATAAGAGTT
>JAPXFY010003382.1:7500-10000 GCA_030674185.1 Monoplex corrugatus
AGAAGAAGAATGCGAAGAAGAAGAAATGCGAAGAAGAAGAAGAATGCGAAGAAGAAGAAGAATGCGAAGAAGAAGAAGAATGCGAAGAAGAAGAAGAAGAAGAAGAAGAAGAAGAAGAAAGAAGAAGAAGAAGAAGAAGAAGAAGAAGAAGAAGAAGAAGAAGAAGAAGAAGAAGAAGAAGAAGAAGAAGAAGAAGAAGAAGAAGAAGAAGAAGAAGAAGAAGAAGAAGAAGAAGAAGCAAGAAGAAGAAGAAGAAGGAAGAAGAATGCGAAGAAGAAGAAGAAGAAGAAGAAGAAGAAGAAGAAGAAGAAGAAGAAGAAGAAAGAAGGAAGAAGAAGAAGAAGAAGAAGAAGAAGAAGAAGAATGAAGAAGAAGAAGAAGAAGAAGAAGAAGAAGAAAGAAGAAGAATGCGAAGAAAGAAGAAGAAGAAGAAGAAGAAGAAGAAGAAGAAGAAGAAGAAGAAGAAGAAGAAGAAGAAGAAAAGCGAAGAAGAAGAAGAAGAAGAAGAAGAAGAATGCGAAGAAGAAGAAGAAGAAGAAGAAGAAGAAGAAGAAGAAGAAGAAGAAGAAGAAGAAGAAGAAGAATGCGAAGAAGAAAGAAGAAGAAGAAGAAGAAGAAGAAGAATGAAGAAGAAGAAGAAGAAGAAGAAGAAAGAAGAGAAAAGAAGAAGAAGAAGAAGAAGAAGAAGAAGAAAGAAGAAGAAGAAGAAGAGAAGAAGAAGAAGAAGAAGAAGAAGAGAAGGAAGAAAGAAGAAGAATGCGAAGAAGAAGAAGAATGCGAAGAAGAAGAAGAAGAAGAAGAAGAAGAAGAAGAAGAAGAAGAAAGAAGAAGAGAATGCGAAGAAGAAGAAGAAGAAGAAGAAGAAGAAGAAGAAGAATGCGAAGAAGAAGAAGAAGAAGAAGAAGAAGAAGAAGAAGAAGAAGAAGAAGAAGAAGAAGAAGAAGAAGAAGAAGAAGAAGAAGAAGAAGAGAAGAAGAAGAGAAGAAGAAAAGAAGAAGAAGAAGTTGGATAATGCTTAATGTCATCTTAGCAATCCTTATGGATTCTCTCTTGTGAATTTTCAAAGCGTTCATTCGAATTTCTCTGTGTTGCACTTGAAAGTTCAAGTCGTTAGCTTTCAGAACCTTGATGGAATGTTGTGGTTACGTTGTGGTGGCAGTGCAAAAACTGCCAAGTGTTGATAATTTCAGTGAAGCATTGCCGAACAGTATCACCATACATTGTTAACATCATGACTTTCACAGATAGAATTTCACTTAGAAACTTATCGTACACTTAAAGGAAAGCCCAAAGAGCAATTTGAAACAAAATGTTCATTTCATCCACACACTCTCAACAGCTCTCTGGGGCTGTCTCATCTCGCACGCACGCAACCTATGTCCTGGTTTGCAAGTACCGCTCACTCAGTGTTTAGTCTGTCTCTTCTACGACCTGACTTATAGCAGACTGGTTGGTTCTTTCAGCAGAGCCGAGGATTCAAGGTCTGCTATATTGAGTTCAATCCCAGGCCGCCACATCTAAAAACTGCCCTGTTCGCTACACGTTATGTCTCTGTCATTATGGTAACATCAGCTTTGTCTTTCGTAGATCCAACCTCCCCATTTCAAGACTTGGCCAGCGCATAGAGTTTTACGCAGGTTCGGGACTCTGTCAGATAACTGCTGAAGAAAAGAAGAAGAAGAAGAAGAAAAGAAGAAGAAGAAGAAGAAGAAGAAGAAGAAGAAGAAGAAGAAGAAGAAGAAGAAGAAGAAGAAGAAGAAGAAGAAGAAGAAGAAGAAGAAGAAGAAGAAGAAGAAGAAGAAGAAGAAGAAGAAGAAGAAGAAGAAGAAGAAGAAGAAGAAGAAGAAGAAGAAGAAGAAGAAGAAGAAGAAGAAGAAGAAAAGTAGAACAAGACGAAGAAGAAGAATCCGAAGAAGAAGAAGAAGAAGAATCCGAAGAAAGAGAAGAACAACAACAAGAAGAAGAACAACAAGAAGAAGAACAAGAAGAAGAAGAAGAACAACAACAATAACAACAACTACAACAACAATAACAACTACAACAACAACTACAACAACTGCAACAACAACAACAGCAACTGCAACAAC
Source organism: Monoplex corrugatus (assembly GCA_030674185.1). Lineage (NCBI taxonomy): Eukaryota > Metazoa > Mollusca > Gastropoda > Littorinimorpha > Ranellidae > Monoplex > Monoplex corrugatus. The sequence continues at coordinate 9,588 of JAPXFY010003382.1, forward strand.
AACAGCAACAACAAGAAGAAGAATAGGATTAAGGAAATAAGAAGAAGAAAAAGAACAAAAATGGTGATAATATATATAATATTAATGGTAAACAATAACAATAACCACAGCAAAAGAATTATGTTTAGTGTGGTTGAAATCATGGCTACGCGTGTGTGTAACCAAATCTGTGTGCATGGAGCCTCTTGAAACTAGATTTTTGGTCTGAAGGAAGAAGCTCGTTCAAAATGCTTCTCAAACTGAAGGACTAGATGAAGAGAAAAATAACAAGACTACAGAAAACTGTGAGTTTGCATGGATAAAAATGATGACAACAAAATGAATCCATGTGTGTCACGATAGAGGTATGTGTGTGTGTGTGTGTGTGTTGTGTGTGTGTGTGTGTGTGTGTGCGTGCGTGCGTGTGTGTGTGT
>JAPXFY010003382.1:15000-17500 GCA_030674185.1 Monoplex corrugatus
CAGAGACAGACAGACAGACAGACAGACAGACAGAGAAAGACAGACATAGAGAGAGACACACACACAGAGATAGAAAGAGAGAGAGAGACAAACAGACAGACAGACGGAGAAAGACAGACAGACAGACAGGCAGACAAAGAGAGAGAGACAGACAGACAGACAGACAGAGAGAGACACACACAGAGATAGAAAGAGAGAGAGAGAGACAAGCAGACAGATAGACAGAGAAAGAAAGACAGACAGACAGGCAGACAGAGAGAGAGACAGACAGAGTGAGAGAGAGAGAGAGAGAGAGAGAGAGAGAGAGAGAGAGAGAGAGAGAGAGCAAGAAAGGGCGGGGGAGGGGCAGACAGAGAGAGCCTGTATCCTGACTCGAGACAGAGAGTCACAAAACAAGGAGACATACATCCTCTTGGAGACAAGACAGAAGATGACAAAAGTGACAAGCACGAACATTTTGCACCACAGAAGAGACCCCATAAATGAGATAAAAAGACGATGGGTGCTGTCCTCCTGAACGACGCGGTAATTGCATAGCACCGATCAAATGTGGACAGTATCAGACTGTCCACAAAAGAGGAAAAGGACCAAGCTACATGTAAGTAGATCAGATATGACATGAGTGACACACACTCTGAACCATCAGTACAGTAACATGTCCACAGAAATTATCACCACCACAGAATCGTTATAATCTAAGCAGATTTCTGTACACGTATTCCCTACTTATTTGATCAATGTACACAGACATTGAGTTTTTGTTGCCATTCATGCATTCATATTTCATTGCAAACTATGTCATGAGGTGTATTTTCCTGTATTGTGATTTTTAGGGGGTACCAATGAATGCTTTAATATTCATTTAATTTCAGTTGTTGTCAAACGTAGACAATAACTGTTTGTTTGTATCATTATAAATAATAGTATACCTGCTTGCTTGTTTGTAGGAATAGTTGTCTTTTTTTAGATTGACCAAACAAAAACATGTTGCTTTTTTTTTCCTGCATGAAACTGGTGGATAGGGTGAGGTCCAAGGGTTGTTTTTGCTTTGCTAGCATAGTTGACAATGCAGGATGCTGGTGGACAGGGAGGGAGCAGGAGTCAAAAGGCTAATTATCTAAATGTAGACAGCAGTTTCAACCAGGCAATCCGACCTAATTTGATCAGGCGATGACAGTGTATGTCAAAGGGTGGGGTTATTGATCACAACCAATCACAACAACGCTCTCTGATCGAGCGGTCATGCCCATCTCGTTTAAGCACGTGCGAATTGCTCTGAGACGTGATTTCCTTTCTAAAGAGGCGTATGTAGAGTTGTGATGATAAATTGTTTTTACTATTAAAAAAAGAAGTATAGTTCGACTCAGTACAGAAGCATGCAGAACTGAAGACGCATTGTTAAGATCGACTGGGAGAGTAAGGGAGATAACGTAGTAAAGTAGAATTCACATCAGCTTATTGGTTTATACGTTGAGCTTCAGCCCCTCAAAAAGAGGTGGGTATTACAATTTTAAACCAAAAATGTTATAACCCTATGAGAGTCATCTGTCAATGCAAGCCTAACAATTTTGCAACAAACACATAAACGAGTGATAAAGTAAAACGTGAACACTTGCATATCTGCAAACCACCCTTTATACTTGTATAAAGAGTTGTACAAGAATATCATCAAGTTTGACAGACTCACATACAGAGACAGAGAGAGAGAGAGAGAGAGAGAGAGAGAGAGAGAGAGAGAGAGAGGGGCAGACAGACAGACAGACAGACAAACAGACAGACAGACAGACAGACAGACATAGACCAATAGACAAGCGGACAGAAATACAGACAACACAACAAACACTGACAACAGATTTTTAGGCAAGAACTTCGATTACGCCAGAAACAGTAATCACACTTCAAACTCGATTTTGGCTCATCAATCTCTTCCATACTAAATCATCTGCTCCATCAGTTCAATTCACACCAGTTCAATCGGTTTATCACTTCACTGTGCGCTGCTTTGATTGGTTCATTTTCATACATTTTCGTTATGAAATCCCAACTGAATCGAGAAATATAATAGAAGAGATATTTGGCTGCATTTTCTTTATTTTCTTTCTATAGAATTCGTCAAGCGATGACTAAGTGAGTTCTGAAAAACGTGGTCTAATGAAATGACAATGACACCAGCGTTGAAATGAATGCCAGCATGCACAAACTCCTGCACAGAATGAGTGCGCTGGCGGGCACTAGTACGTGCGAACACACCACATACGCACAGAGAGAGAGAGAGAGAGAGAGAGAGAGAGAGAGAGAGAGAGAGAGAGAGAGAGAGAGGGGGGGTGGACAGAGAGAAAGAGAGAGAGAGAGAGAGAGAGAGAGAGAGAGAGAGAGAGAGAGATAGTTGGCATGTACACACACAGACACATGCACACATATCTATAGACGCGAACACACATGCATACACACACACATTCATACAAAGACACACTAATACACACATCTAATGCACACATTA
>JAPXFY010003383.1:0-10000 GCA_030674185.1 Monoplex corrugatus
TTATGACAACATCCGCCAAATCATTCTGGAAGCGGCCAACGACAACATCCCCCAAAAACCTCCATCATCCAAAAGAGAGCAACAATCCACAGCCATCTGGTGGACCGACTCCTGCTCAGCTGCAGTTAAAACCAAGAGACAAGCCCTCCGCAACTACCAAGTGGACAGAGCAGCCTCCAACAAGACTGCACTCCAGGATGCAACAGCTGCCTGCACATCAATCCTTGAGGAGGCCAAGAAGAACCACTGGGAACAGTTTTGCCACGAAGAAATAAAAGAGCCCAAGGACATGGGGAAAATGTGGAAGAGAATCCAGCTCCTACGACGCAGCACAAAAAAACCGGAAACACCCCTCAACCACAACGGCAAGACCACCAAAACCAACCTCGACAAGGCCAACGCACTGGCCGACACCTTTGCCAGTGTCAGCCAAACTGCCCAACTTCCCCTAGAGGAACAGAAGCGGAGAAAAACAGCAGAGTCCACCTTCACCGATCCAGACATCAATGACAACACAACCCCTCACAACGCAGACCTCACCTACGCAGAAGTAGAGGAAGCCATCCGCAACTTAACAACCAAATCCAAGGCCACAGGACCTGACCCCATTTCCTACCATATCCTAAAACATCTCAACGAACCGACAATCAAGATGCTTCACGCCTTCTACCAGACCTGTTGGGAGAAAGGAGTAATTCCCAAGGACTGGAAGACAGCTGAGATCATTGGAATCCCCAAACTAGGAAAACCAGCCAACCTCCCCTCCAACTACCGGCCAATCGCCCTCACCCCCCATCTAGGCAAGCTGTACGAGAGGATCGTCAAAGACAGACTCCAACATTACCTAGACAGCAACGAGATCCTCCCACCCTTCCAGGCAGGTTTCCGACAAGGACGCAGCTGCTTGGAGCATGTCTACACACTCCTGGAGGATATCAAAGACCACAACACCAGGGCCAACAAAAACATCACCACTGCAGCATTCTTTGACATCAAGAAGGCATTCGACTGCGTATGGCACGCCAAGCTTCTGGACAAACTGAAATCCCTCGGAATCAACGGACGACTCTACCAGTTCATCCAAAACTTCCTTCATCAACGAGAAATCAAGGTAAAAGTGGGAGCTTCCATCTCTGCCAGACACCTCATAGACATGGGCGTCCCCCAAGGCAGCGTCATAGCTCCACTACTCTTTAGTGTGATGCTCCATGACATCGACAAAGCTACAATAGCCAAGGATCTCAGAACATCACTCTTTGCTGATGACCTAGCCATCTGGTCCCGTCACGTCACTCAAAACCAAGAAGATGCCTTGAAAAAATTCCAATACCGTGTCGACCAAGTGCAACTCTACATGCAAGAAAATGGCTTCCAACTAGCAGCCGAAAAAACTGTCTTCATGGTGTTTGGCAGAGGCCGCCCAACCAACAAAACACCCTACCTCATCAAATTAAATGGACACATCATCAGGCCCTCCAAAGAAGTCAAGTTCCTGGGTGTTACCATCGATCAACACCTCACTTGGCACTCCCACTTCAACAAGGCCATCCACCAAACCAGAAAAGCCCTAAACTCCCTCAAGATCCTGACGCACCAAAGCTGGGCAACCCCAAGCAGTCTACTGACTGTGGCCCGCGCCCTCATACGCTCAAGACTCACATATGGGCACCAAGTCACCTTCACTGCCACAAAGACACAATGGAAGCAGCTCCAAACGGCAGACGTACAAGCCATCAAGACGGCACTCGGCCTCCCAAAGTATGCCAACACCATACTAGCCTACCAAGAAGCCGGCTGGTTACCAATCAAAGCGGAGTTCCAACGACTCAACGCCTACTTCGAAATCCAGCAAAGCACCATCCCCAACTCAACCGGGCCTAAAATCATCACAGAAGCTCGACCCAGAGACCAAGCCTTCCGACGCAAGCTACAAACAACAAAAAACACAACCATACCCCTACAAGACAACACCAGCCAACTCTGGGAAGCCTGCCAACTATCTCCCCAGGACGTCATCCCATGGCCCCAACTCCACCCTAAAAGATGGTGCCAAGAAAAGCCTTCCATCATCACCACCATCCCAGGAAACGTCACCAAAAGTGAAAATCTCAACCTACTTGGAGTACAAGCCAAAGAACTCCTGGCCACCAAGTACCAACGACATCTCCACATATACACGGACGGCTCCATCAAACAGGACCTCAAGACGGGAAGTGCTGCAGTCATCCCTGACTACAAAGTCATCAAAAGAGCAAGCATCAACCCCGGGGTCAGCATTTTCACGGCAGAGATGCAAGCCATCCTCATGGCATGCCACGCTCTCCTAGAGTTACCAGACCCCCCTGTCACAGCGGTCATCCTCTCCGACTCCAAGTCAGCCCTGCAAGCATTAAAGAAAAAGCACAACGCCAACAGGAAGGAACTGATTGCAGAAATACAACTCCTCTTCCATCAAATCATTACGAGAGGTACCCAACTGACCCTGCAATGGCTCCCCTCCCACACTGGAATCAGAGGAAACGACATGGCAGACACAGAAGCCAAACGGGCAGCAGAGACAGGAACACCCATCAACCTCCGATTCTCCTCAACAGAAATCAAAAAGAGGATCAACAAGACAAGTATCCAACTCCACGACCAAGCCCTCAAAGAGACTTGTCAAGAAAAAGGCTGGCTCCATCAACCCACCAAGGCCAAAAAACTCCACAGAGGACTACCACGGAAAAACATCAAGATCCTCATCAGACTACGGGCGGGCTGCGCCCTAGGGATCCTCCAAGAACTCACCTGCCACTGTGGAAACCCAACAACCCTCCACCATGTCATCAAACCATGCCAGTTTCTGGCCAAGAAAGTGCAACCCCTCAAGGACTTTGCCGAACTCCATAATTTACCCACAAATGACTACCTGCTCCCCCACCCACAATTGGGACTGGAGCCCTGCCGACTGCTCTCCAATGCCATAATTGCAGCAGACATCACCAAATGGTTCTAAATAAAAACCGCAGCCGGTCAGCCGACCAAGTGAGCTGCTGGCAGCCGGTCCCCGACCAAGTGTGCTGCCCACAACCCAAACGGACCTTCATCCAACAACATCCTCCGGACTTCACCATACCAGATGCCACAACCCACCTAGAAGTCGCACGCCCCGACAAGCCTTCAAGCAGGATAACCACCCAACCTGAGCAAGAAACGGAAGACAAGTCTCAACTCCTCCCTGGACAGCCCTCCTCCTGCCGCCTCTTCACCCAACCCCCACCCTCCCCCACAATACGCGAAAGCGAGTACCAGGTCCATAAGGGCGAAAGCCAATTGGACCAAAATCCCCACTCCATGTACCATGCATGCAAGTATCTAGTATCAAACTGCATTGATATTTTAAAGTACAGTCGATAGTAATGTGTGTGTGCATATGTGTGTGTGCGCATGCGTGTGTGTAATTGTGGCTATACTACATTAATGTAGGAACATGCAGACCCCCCTCCCCCACAAAGTTTTATTTTTTGATTTGATTGATTAGATTGAGGCTTAAAGTCCAACCACACATAGTGTATGCGAGGAGTAGCAAGTAAAAAAATTTTGATCAAGCTTTAAGATAATGCTTAGTTTTGTTTTGTTTTTTTAAAACTTTCATAAAATTACAGATTAAAACCTTTCCAGGGCCACAAATAAAAACAGAGAGAGAATGACAGATCTACAAACAAAGTGATACAAAGGACAAAACATACACTGAAAACTACATACAGATATATACAGTGATTTACACTCCTGCATTAAAATAAGCTTTCGATAAAATATGTAAAAGTTTTATTTCTTTGTTGGTTTGTTTTCTGCTATGTAGAGTGCGGTGAGCATATTCTGAGGCAAACTGTTCACGATATATACATGGAATCATCATCATCATCATCATCATCATCATCATCATCATCATCGTTATTATTATTATTATTATTATATTGTTGTTATCATCATTATTATCATCATTATTAATCATTATATCATTATTCTCACTTATCTCACCTGTCAGTGTCACCGGATTCGGTGTTGGCCACTGCACATTTTGACATCACCATCTTTCTTTTCTTGACTTTTGTGGACACTTTCCTGAATATTTAGGCCACTGATGTTGGTTATCTTCTCAATGTATGAGATTGGAGGTCTGCCTTTCTTCCTTTTTGCCATTGTTTTTCCTTGAAAGATGGTTGCTGTGAGGTCCGTGTTCTTGTTACGTGACACATGGCCAGTGTATTTTATTTTAGTCTTCTCTTGTTGGTGTCTGCTAGTAGTTTTCTGGTGGTATCAAATTCTTCCAGGACACTTTCATTAGTTCTTCTATCTGTCCATTTGACACATAGTAGTCTCCAATAAAATCACATCTCTGCTGCTTCAATTCTTCTGCATTCAGTTTTATTAGAGTCCAGGCTTCACAGCCATAAATCATGACTGGCCAGATAAAACATTTTAAATGTCTAACTTTCAGGCCATTTGGCATGCCTCTGTCTTTCCAGATCTTGTGAGTTGGACAATTGTTTTGCTTTGCCATTCCAATTCTTATTTTGATGTCTTTGGAGCAGGTTCCATCATAAGTTTTTACAGAACCAAGATATTTGAAAACCTTAACATTTTCTAATGCACTACTATTTTATTTCTATTATTATCATTATTATTATCATTATTATTATATCATTATCATTATTATTATCATCATCATCATTATTATTATTATTTCATTATCATTATTATTATTATCATTATTTTTACCAGCACTATCATCATATCATTATTATTATTAGTAGTAGTTGTAGTAGTGATACTATTAGTATTATTGTTGTTGTTGTTGCTGTTGTTATTATTAATATTTCATTATTATTGTCATAATTATTATTGTTGCCATTGTCATTGTCGTCATCATTATTATTATTGTTATTACTATTATTACTACTACTGCTATTCTTCTTTGCCTTATTATAATTATTATTGTTGTTGTTATTATTATTATTGTCATCATTGTTGTTGATGTTGTTATTATTATCATCATAATGACCATCACTATCATCATCATTACTTTTTTTTTTATTATGACTATTACCACTACCACAACTGCTACTACTGCTACTACTACTACTACTACTAGTAGCTATGACTACTACTACTACTAGTAGCTACTACTACTGCTACTACTACTACTACTATTGTTATTATCATTATTTTGTTTCTTTTGTAGTACTAGTAGTAGTAGTAGTAGTAATAGGAGGAAGAGGAGGAGAAGGAGGAGGAGTAGTGTTGCTACTGGTGGTGGTAGTTGTAGTAGTAGTAGTTGTTGTAGTGTAGTAGTTGTAGTAATAATAGTAGTAGGAGCATTGTTGTATGATCTTTGGGTGTGTCCTGTGATTCTGTTTAGTGAACCATTGCTTTCTTTGTTGTGCCTTGTTACTAAACAAACCTGTGATGGAAAATGTCAGCATACTTTTACATATGAAAAACAACAACAAGAAAGAAAGAAAGAAACAAACAAAAAACAAAACAAAACAAAACAAAAAACACAAGTACAACTCCTAGCATGAGAGTTCCATCGATAATAATAAAACTTTCTCACTGCAATGTAGATTTGAATGAGCTTAGTCCTGATACTCTTGGAAAATTAGTTAGTTAGTCAGTTAGTTAGTTAGTTAGTTAGTTAGTTAGTTGGTTGGTTGGTTGGTTGGTTGGTTGGTTGGTTGGTTGGTTGGTTGGTTATTTAGTAAGTAAGTTAGTAAGTTAGTTAGTTACTTAGTCAATCAGTCAGTCAGTTAGTTAGTTCCTTCCTTACTTGCGTAGCTAATTGTTTGTTTATTTAATCTATTTACTTATTTATTTGCTAGTCTTTATTCATAACACATGCAGTGTGAAAATGTGGGGTGAACTACACTGACCCATGACCAAAGTGTAAATAGTGTAGGTGTAGTGTTCCACCTTCCAATCTGTGTCTCAGGTGCAAACATGGCGCACACAACATTGTGCTTGCAGTCTCCATTCACCCAGCTGTAAAGAGATACATGACCCTTTTCAGGGTTGGACAAGGTAAAGCAGGAGCTTGGAGTTTGCTTCAAGATGGATTCATAGCTCTCAGTCAGACAATTCCACATGCAGTCCATCCAAATCTGCCAGCAACTATTTGGCAGATTCCCCATATGACCGTGTGCCCAGTGACCAGTTTGAAGTTTGGACTTTGTTCTAGAGGGATTCATCACACTCAGAGAATTGTGCTCCACCCAGATCTGCCAGCAGTTATGTGGCACACTCCCTGAGTCTGTGCAACACCCTGTGTGCCGGCAAGGTCTTGAAATGAAGACAGCGAGTGAGGTGTGGGGAGAGGAGGGACCTATGAAACACTAAGCTGATATCACCAGAATGATGGAAACATTCAGATGAGCAGTCAACAGGCCAGTTTACATTGTTGCAAGCTGGGATTGAACCTGAGATATCAGATGTTGAGTCCATGGCTCTATCAAAAGAACCAACCAGTATAGAAATTGAGATCATCATAAGAGGCAACACCAATGCAGTAGAGATTAACATAAGACGCAACACCAGTAGAATTGAGGTCATTGTAAGAGACAACACCAGTACAGAAGTTTATACATCACAGATCATATAAAAGTATGTACAGTGTCACAAGATGAGTTAAATAAGTGACAAGTTTCCTGATCTTCTCTTCCTGTCTGTCTTTTTTATGCCTGATATGGGAACAACATAAATTGTCTAGAAGAATAGGTCTTCTAGTATAATTATGAATGGGTTGACTTGTTAATCTGTGTTTTGTTATTTATTAGTATTGAGGCAGCCAGTTTATAGGCCGTCAGTGATGTTGAAGAAGAGAGTGGCCATTGTTAGTGTGGTTAATTGCATGTGTCTGGGTTCAAGTCTGTAGAGAAATAGCATGCCGGAAAGGACTACACACACACAGACTGTCTGTCTGTCTCACCTCCTCTCTCTCTCTCACCACACACACACACACAACACACACACACACATCATACACACGTGAACCACACTCATATTGGTCACACATACACATGCGTACACACACTCACACTGACATCACATACCCTTACATATCACATGCACACACTACAAACACACACACACACACACACACACACACACACACAACACACACACACACACACACACACATATATATATATACACACACACTCACAGTATCACACACACATACAATCACAGACACACAGACATACACACACTCAGTGTCACATACATATACGATCACAGACACACACACATACATGCACACACACACACACACACACACACACACACACACACACACACACACACACACACACACACACACACACACACACACAGACACACACACACACACACACACAGTCACACGATATGACACATGCGGGGATAAGGGTTGTGGAAGGTAATCTGTGAGACAGCATCCATCCAGAGAACCGACAGAAGCATCGGTATCTCACAATGCAACTAACATTTTTAAAACTTCTTTGAACAATTTTTATAGCTAGTCCTCGTATACTCTGAGAGTGGTAGGACTTTAAAATCTACAGAACAGAACAGAAGTGTGAGAGAGAGGATTACACAAGAGGGAGGTTAGTGCGGGTTGGATGAGAGAAATGAGTACATGATGTGTGCATTTTCTATCAACATGGGTACTGGGCATGTGCTTGGCAAAAGTTCCATAATGTGTATTATGTTACGTTAAAACAAACCAAAAAACAAATTATGAAAAAAAAGAAAAGTGTAATGTTTGTTCCAGAGAGCGACAGAGAAGAAAGGAACATAACGAGCGAAGAGAAGAAAAAAAAAAGTTGCCAACAGCACCTGGTGTTCCCAGGCGGTCACCCATCCAAGTACTAACCGGGCCCGACGTTGCTTAACTTCGGTGATCGGACGAGAACCGGTGTTTTCAATGTGGTGTGGCCGTTGGCGTTAGTCATACAGAAATTAAGATAATTATACGTGTGATTCTATTTGAACTACAGTTTCGCAATGTTCGGGGTTTGGGTTGTTTTTGTAAAGTTTGGTTTTGGCCTGTAGTTGAACTAGTTCCTAAGTTTGTTAATTTTATAGTGTACGACTGGTAATAGTAGCCATGGACAAAGGTTTCGAGTACAACAGCAAGTTTTCATCCATGTTGACGCAGATTTCTTGATTTTGATATGTTTCAAAAACCATGACTGGCGTATTTCAGCATTTGTCATTTCAGATTATTTATTTGTTTGTTCGACAGTCAGGTAGGTAAGCTATGAACAGTAAGTAGGCCTACACCGTTCAAGGAGAGTGCCACACTTTAGAATAATGGGAAATAACTCCGCTCGAAAATGAACTTCGTGGTACCAACAGTTTCTTCCCTTTGATGCACTTCGCAAACGAAAGGCATAAGCGTGTTGCGTTTTGTCTCTGCCCATGTGTGTGTGTGTGTGTGTGTGTGTGTCTGTGTGTGTGTGATGAGAATGGGTGTGTGTGTGTGTGTGTTGTTGGTGTTGTGTGTGTTGTGTATGAGATGTGTGTGTGTGTGTGTGGGTTGTGTGTGTGTGTGTGTGTGTGTGTGTGTGTGTGTGTGTGTGTGGATGTGTGTGTGATGAGAATGTGTGTGCGTGTGCGTATAATATATATTGCAGATAAACCAAAAAACAAATAACAAACTAGAATGTTGAGCCCAGTACTTCGGCCAGATATGGATATGTGTGTGTGGTGTGTGTGTGTGTGTGTGTGTGTGTGTGTGTGTGTGTGTGTGTGTGTGTGTGTGTGTGTGTGTGTATGTGTGTGTGTGTGTGTGTGTGTGTGTGTGTGTGTGTGTGTGTGTGTGTGTGTGTTATATACATATACATATGATATACATACACACACACTGTCTATATGGTCGACTATCATGGTCGATAAGTTCAACTTAGCACTTTATTGTGTACCTTCATGTCTTATCTCCATGTTTGTGAGGGGGGTGGGGGTTGGCGCTAGGTGCCATGCGCATATGGAAGTTGCTGTTGTTTGTGCAGAGCCTCAGCAATTCTCTCCACCTGCCCCCACAAGTCCAGGGCAAACCGAGGTAAGACAGCTGTTCTCATAGGAGACACACATGGCTGAACAGTAGATGGCAAGTCGCAGCATATGGCCAGAACCACAAGCAGTGCTCTGTGGCAATGCCCTTTATGCAGTATGCGGGTACAGGATTTTCTGTGTGGGTTTACTCCAATAGCCTTTCCCCACCCAAGGGGTAACCCACAAGGCAGCGGAGACAGGCCCAGGTCGTACAGTCTACTGTCATACTGTAGCGGAGACTTTGCTCTGACCTGACAATGTATATGAATATGTATATATATATATGTATATATCTCTGTGTGTGTATGTGTGTGTGTCCATGCTTATATATATATATATATATATATTATATGATGTGTGTGTGTGTGTGTGTGTGTGTGTGTGTGTGTGTGTCCATGCTTATATATATAATAATATATATATATGTGTGGTGTGTGTGTGTGTGTGTGTGTGGTGTGTGTGTGTGTGTTGGTGTGTGACCTTGATCTTTAAATGAAGTGAACAGAATGACAGAGTGGATTAGTTTATCAGTGGCATTGCATCAAGATATACCAGACCAACTGTCCAATAAACATTGGCCTGATCCTGTCCATACTCAAGTATTTGCCACCACTTAAGAAAGGGAATTTCTAAACTAATTTGGGTAAAAATCCTTTTACAGACACTAGAGATATCCTTGCCAACCCATTTTATTCCCACACAGACTGATACTGCCACTCACACACACACACACACACACACACACACACACACACACACACACACACACCACACACACACACACACCACACACACACAATATATACATATGTGTGTGTAAAATATATATATATATATATATGTATATATATATATAAATATATATATATATATATATATATATATTATGTATGTATATATATGTATGTGTTTATATATACATAGCTAC
>JAPXFY010003383.1:15000-22058 GCA_030674185.1 Monoplex corrugatus
AGCCTTGTTTCACACCGCTGCATACGTCGAAGGGCTTGGAGAGGTTTCCGTTGAACTGCACCATCCCTTTCATGTTTGAGTGGAAGGACTCAATTAAGCTGTGCAGTTTGGGGGGGGGGGGGGGGGGGCAGCCGATTTTTCAGAGAGCCCTGAAAAGGCCATCTCTGCTGACTAGGTCAAAGGCCTTGGTGAGGTCAATGAATGCCACATACAGGGGCATCCGCTGCTCTCTGCACTTCTCCTGGATTTGGCGAAGGGAGAAGACCATGTCTACCGTGGATCTCTCTGCTCGAAAACCACACTGTGATTCCGGGTAGACGCGTTCAGCCAGTTTCTGCAGGCGGATTAGGAGGACCCGAGCATAGACTTTGCCAACAATGCTGAGGAGCGAGATACCTCTGTAGTTGTTGCAGTCGCTCCTTTCGCCCTTGTTTTTGTACAGGATGACGATCTTGACGTCCCTCATGCCCTGTGGTACAGCTCCCTTATTCCAACACTGACAGAGAACTGCGTGCAAAGGGTGCAGAAGAGAAGTCTTGCAGTGCTTGATGAGGTCTGGGGGAATTCCGTCGTTGCCAGGTGCCTTCCCTGATGCCAGGCTATCAATGGCCTTGCTGAGTTCGTCCACAGTTGGTTCTGCGTCAAGTTCTTCCATTACCGGCATGCACTTGATGGCATCGAGGGCTGAGGGGGACACCATGTTCTGTGTGGAGTAGAGGTTGGAATAGTGTTCCGCCCATCTTTCCATCTGTTGGCTAGGATTGCTGATTACTTCCCCAGTGGAGGATTTGAGGGGGGCGATCTTGCTCTGTGTTGGTCCCAGTGCCTTCTTGATGCCATCATACATTCCTCGGATATTGCCTCTTTCAGCAGCACTCTGTATCTCTTCGCTGAGCTCTGTCCAGTACTCGTTTGCGCAGCGCCTGGCGTTAAGCTGAACCTTACTTCTGGCAGCCCTGAGGATTTGCAGGTTCTTCTCACTGGGTGACCGCTTATACTTGGTGAGTGCGGCACGCTTGGCCTCAACAGTGGGAGTCATCTCTGATGATTTGGCCTCAAACCAGTCGTGGGACTTCACAGTTTTCTTCCCAAAGGTGGCCATAGCAATGCGGTGCATGGTGTCTCGTAGCGTTTCCCATCTCTCAGTGGCAGAGTCTCTGGGCTGCAATGCATCGTATTCTCTCTGAAAGGCCTCTGCGAACTGTTCTACAAGATCTGGCTGAGACATCTTGCTGACGTCAATGCGAGGGTTCCCTTGTTTCTTTGAGCAGTGGAACTTCTTTGGTTGTAGCCTGATCTTGCAACATACCAGAGAGTGGTCTGTGTCGCAGTCTGCGCTGTGATAAGAGCCAGTGTGGAGAACGTTTTTGATAGCGGCACGTCTTACTCGGATCAAATCCAGTTGGTGCCAATGTTTTGAGCGGGGATGCCTCCAGGAGACTTTGTGCTGAGCCTTCATCTTGAAGAAGGAGTTGGCGATGCACAGTTCATGGCAGGTGCAAAACTCAAGCAGTCGCTGTCCATTCTCATTCATTTTCCCCACTCCAAAGGAACCGAGGCAGAAGGGCCATGAGTCATTGTCTGCACCCACTCTGGCGTTGAAGTCGCCCAGGAGAACAAGTTGTTCTGTCCTGGGGATGTTCCTTATGGTTGATGCAAGATTTTCGTAGAACTCATCCTTGGTGTCTGGAGAGGCGGACAGAGTTGGGGCATAAACGCTGATGAGAGTGACATAGCCTTCGGCGGTGTTGAGGCGGAGAGTCAAGAGTCGTTCTGAACCGCCGCTGCCTGGTTCAATCATGTTCAGCAGGCTGTTCCTTACTGCAAAGCCTACTCCGTGCTCTCTTGGGGCATCAGAACTCTTTCCTTGCCAGAAGAAGGTGTAGTCCCTTTCCTTTAGTGTTCCTGAGTCAGCCAGCCGTGTTTCCTGCAGAGTGGCAATGTCCACATTGAGCCTCTTTAGTTCGCTGTTTATGACGGCGGTTTTTCTGGCGTCGCTGATGTCTTGCAGGTCTTGGGAGAGCCCAGGCATCATTGTTCGGACATTCCAACAGCCCAGTTTCACTGCTGATCCTTTTCCTGATCCGTTTCTTGAATTAGAATTTTTCTTTTTGTTTGGTGCGGTAATTAACGACCTGCTTGTCAGATTTTCTCCTAATCTTCATGCATCCAATGAAGAAGGCAGGTCGTGGCGGGACAGCACCTAACTGGCTGGGGGCTGCCCAGCTTAGGTGGGCGGTAGCTGTCCAGTAAGACACGAAGGTCTCTCCCACCGTCAAAAGCAACCCCTGGCGTCAGCTCTACGCCAGTTGAGCAATGACTTATCACCTGTACCATTCACATCCTACAGCGCATTCAAAACAATGCTGTACGCCTTGTACTCAAAAAGAAAAAAGCTGACCACATATCTCCTCTCCTGGCACAACTTCACTGGCTCCCTGTATCAAAGCGCATACAGTACAAACTAGACACCATGTGCTACAAAAGCCTCAATAACGCAGCCCCCGATTACCTGTCAAGCCTACTTGAGATCTATGTTCCCTCACGTACCCTCCGCTCTGCCTCCGATCCTCTGACTTTTCGCTTTCCACGCACTAAGCTCAATACCTATGGTCCACGAGCCTTCTCTGTTTCTGGTCCACTCTCCTGGAACAAACTTCCTCTCTCAGTCCGTCAGCAACCTACTTTTGCCTCCTTCAAGTCCGCTCTCAAAACTCACCTTTTCTCCTCTGCATAAAATCCTAACCTCACTCAACCCCCTCTGCAGCCTGTCACTTTGTTTTAATATATAATTGTATATGATGTGCTCTCTGTGGTTTTCCATTGGTTTTATTCTTGCTTTTATTGCTTTTATTCTTTTCTCCCCATTTGTGGCCATGCATGTGTGTGTGTGTGTGTGTGTGTGTGTGTGTGTGTGTGTGTGTGTGTGTGTGTGTGTGTGTGTGTGTGTGTGTGTGTGTGTGTGTGTGCGTGCGTGCGTGCGTGTGTGCGTGTGTGTCTTTTCGGCGCTTGGATTTGATTTTGTCGAGATTTGCGCTATATAAATATTGTAATTATTATGTATGCATGTGCGTACGTATGTATGTATGTATGTATGTATGTATACGCTTAGATTTATGTATGTATGTATGTATGCATGTATACGCTCAGCTTAGATTTATGTATGTAAGTATGTAAGCATGTATGTATGCATGTATACGCTCATATGTATGTAGGTATGTATGTATGTATACGCTCAGCGCTTAGATTTGATTTTGTCAAGATTTTGCGCTATATAAATAAAATATATTATTATTATTATTATTTGTATCTGTTGCTTCCCATGTTGTGCCGACACTAGTGTTAGTAGCGAGGCTGGAGTGTCCTCTCCAGGTCGTAGGTGCAGAGTGTTTGTGGATGAATGGACAGATGTAAGCCTGGGCAGTGTAATATGGAAGACAGGCTGTTGCCCATGCAACTTGTCCCCCCTCTCCACCTCGCTGACAGATCCAAAGGAACAGCAGGGCTGTTACGTTTTGGTGCCAACGCGGCCGCAGGAGCTGCCGGAAAGTGACAAAGTTTGCCATCCAACCGCCTTAGGGGCCCCACACCGGATTTACTGTCAGGGTTTACTCCCTTAGCTAGATGGCCGCGGGTAGCTCTCCAGAGCTGGCGCCCTTTGATGGATCTAATTTATTTCCACCAGGGTTTCTAGCCACCCTCCTCACCATCCTCCTGAGAGGACTGGTGGGGTTGCTGGTTTAGTCGCCAGCAATTCGACCCTGTGACAGGTAGTACTGGGTTCCAGGTTACCAGTAGCGGATACATCTATCCGACCTGACATACAACTACTACTACTACAACTATCACCTCCAGTAGCAACACTACTCCTCCTCCTTCTCCTCCTCTTCCTCCTATTACTACTACTACTACTACTACAAAAGAAACAAAATAATGATAATAACAATAGTAGTAGTAGTAGTAGCAGTAGTAGTAGCTACCAGTAGTAGTAGTAGTCATAGTAGTAGTAGTAGTAGTAGCAGCAGCAGCAGCTGAAGCAGCAGCAGTAGTAGCAGTTGTGGTAGTGGTAATAGTCATAATAAAAAAAAGAAATGATGATGATAGTGATGGTGATTATGATGATAATAATAACAACATCAACAACAATGATGACAATAATAATAATAACAACAATAATAATAATTATAATAAGGCGAAGAAGAATAGTAGTAGTAGTAATAATAGTAATAACAATAATAATAATGATGACAACAACGACAATGGCAACAATAATAATTATGACAATAATAATGAAATATTAATAATAACAACAGCAACAACAACAACAATAATACTAATAGTATTACTACTACAACTACTACTACTAATAATAATGATATGATGATAGTGATGGTAAAAATAATGATAATAATAATAATGATAATGAAATAATAATAATGATGATGATGATGATAATAATAATGATAATGATATAATAATAATAATAATAATAATGATAATAATAGTAATAAAATAGTAGTGCTTTAGAAAATGTTAAGGTTTTCAAATATTTTGGTCCTGTAAAAACTTATGATGGAACCTGCTCCAAAGACATCAAAATAAGAATTGGAATGGCAAAGCAAAACAATTGTCCAACTCAACAAGATCTGGAAAGACAGAGGCATGCCAAATGGCCTGAAAGTTAGACATTTAAAATGTTTGATCTGGCCAGTCATGATTTATGGCTGTGAAGCCTGGACTCTAATAAAACTGAATGCAGAAGAATTGAAGCAGCAGAGATGTGATTTTATTGGAGACTACTATGTGTCAAATGGACAGATAGAAGAACTAATGAAAGTGTCCTGGAAGAACTTGGTACCACCAGAAAACTACTAGCAGACACCAACAAGAGAAGACTAAAATAAAATACACTGGCCATGTGTCACGTAACAAGAACACGGACCTCACGGCAACCATCTTTCAAGGAAAAACAATGGCAAAAAGGAAGAAAGGCAGACCTCCAATCTCATACATTGAGAAGATAACCAACATCAGTGGCCTAAATATTCAGGAAAGTGTCCACAAAAGTCAAGAAAAGAAAGATGGTGATGTCAAAATGTGCAGTAGCCAACACCGAATCCGGTGACACTGACAGGTGAGACAAGTGAGAATAATGATATAATAATGATTAATAATGATGATAATGATAATAATGATGATAACAACAACAACAACAATATAATAATAATAATAATAATAATAATAATTATGATGATGATGATGATTCCATGTATATATCGCGAACAGTTTGCCTCAGAATATGCTCACCGCACTCTACATAGCAGAAAACAAACCAACAAAGAAATAAAACTTTTACATATTTTATCGAAAGCTTATTTTAATGCAGGAGTGTAAATCACTGTATATATCTGTATGTAGTTTTCAATGTATGTTTTGTCCTTTGTATCACTTTGTTTGTAGATCTGTCATTCTCTCTCTGTTTTTATTTGTGGCCCTGGAAAGGTTTTAATCTGTAATTTTATGAAAGTTTTAAACTATCTATTTTATCTAAAAACAAAACAAAACTAAGCATTATCTTAAAGCTTGATCAAAAATTTTTACTTGCTACTCCTCGCATACACTATGTGTGGTTGGACTTTAAGCCTCAATCTAATCAATCAAATCAAAAAATAAAACTTTGTGGGGGAGGGGGGTCTGCATGTCCCTACATTAATGTAGTACCGGTATAGCCACAATTACACACACACACACGCATGCACACACACACATATGCACACACACACATTACTATCCATTGTACTTTAAAATATCAATGCAGTTTGATACTAGATACTTGCATGCAAGGAATAAACATAATTGTACCGGTAACGCATAGACTAGCAGACGCCTTCTCTCCGGGAACGACAGTGATTACAGTGACCTCCCCTGGTTTAGTGATTCTTAATATATCAGGAAATTCTAGTATTTTAAAAGCTAGAAAATGAGCCATTCGTGCATTCTGGTTTAACAGAAAAGTATGTATTTCTTATCAGAAATGTCTTAGAGATGAAATTTCCCTCATTTTCCTGAAATCAATAATTTTGTTGTTCGATCGCTCGGCACTGTTCAAATTTCCGACCAGTGAGTCGTGACGGTAATCGGAAATGTGTAAAATAATGAAATAAATGATGGAAATTCTAAGATCACGATTAGGATGCTGGGATTTTAATCTTTCATTTGAACCACACCACACCTTTAATTATTACATATTAAGCTGACATCGAAGCAAGTTCAGGCCATCAAGGGACAGATGCATATGGAAGCCATGATCGCCAACGCCATGTGGCAAGACACTTGATGATGATGATTAGTTCCAATAATTCTATGTACAATACGTATCTGTAATCATGTCAGCTCAACTTCGAAGTTGAAGCTTCTTGTATCTTATGGATTTTTATCATGACTTTTTTCCATGGAATATTTCTTCCCAACTTCTCTGACCATTTAGAACAAGTGTATCATATGCAAGTGTATCATCATCTGTAAATATTTCATAACATATTGCTTTAAGTGCTGCAGGAATATCATGTGTATTTTCACTTGGTGTGTTCAGCTTTGTCTTCTGTGTGTCTGCTTCAGTAGACTTCTTACATCCATTGAAAATGAGAACATTTACATTCACTGTGTATTTTCTATTGAATTCATGGTGCGTCAGAAAAAAATCCATTATTCAAAAAGTGTGCAATGCAACGCTCCATCTACTATATTTTATAATGTTATTCCCAACAGTGATGATCCCCGTGGGAATGCCGGGGGATCTTTCAGTATAAATTATATTCCCACCTTCTGGAAATCTGAGTTAGAAGTTTCTATTTTCATGTCATTGTCTTTGTTTCTTTCTTCTGACTTTGTTTTTTGTCATTTCTTCCTGTCGTTTTCTGCCTTGCTGGTCCATTCACCTGTGTGTGTTAGGCAGGTCGTGCTTTCTCTTAAGATTGATAATTGGGTACATGTATTAAATGCATTTTTGGCTTTCGGGAAATGAGATATGCAGAAGCAATTTTAGGTAATGTAGGCCG
>JAPXFY010003384.1:0-22053 GCA_030674185.1 Monoplex corrugatus
AATGAAAGATAAAGTTAGAGCAGCACTGAAAAGGATGAAACCAGGAAAAGCCCCAGGACCAGACAACATTACTACAGAGATGATTGAAGCCCTGGAGGAATTTGGCATAGAAAAAATAACAGTCCTCCTAAATGAAATTTATGACACTGGAAAAATCCCCAAAGATATGTCAAAATCAATTTTCATTGCACTTCCAAAGAAGACAGGGGCTATAGAATGCGAACTCCATCGCACAATCAGTTTTGATGAGTCATGTAACAAAAATCCTGTTAAGAATAATCATGATGAAGACAAGGAATAGAATCAAAAGAGAAATAGCAGAAGAACAGTGTGGATTTATGGAGGGGAAAGGAACTATTAATGCCATATACATCCTAAGAACTATCATAGAGAGGTCAATTGAGATGAATAAGGATTTGTATTCATGCTTTGTTGACTATACCAAGGCTTTTGATGGGGTACGACATGAAGAATTCATCAACCAACTGGAGAGGCTCAATGTTGATGGAAAAGATCTACGAATAATCAGGAATATGTACTGGGAACAAACAGATGCAATGAGAATAGAAAACAATGTAAGCTCTTTTCAAAACATCAAAAGAGGAGTCAGACAGGGTTGTGTTTTGTCACCAGATCTGTTTTCACTATATAGCGAAAACATCATGAGAAACTTAGAAGAAGATCCGGGATTAAAGGTTGGAGGGAAAATGATAAACACCATTCGGTACGCAGATGACACCGTGCTAATTGCAGAAAATGAAAGGGACCTACAAAACCTTGTGAATATACTAGAAATAGAAAGCAAAGGTAAGGGGTTCGAACAAAACAGCAGGAAGACTGAAGTCATGGTGATCAGCAAAAAACATGAAATCCCCTCCTGCAAAATAACAGCAAATGGCACAACCTTGACGCAGGTTAATAAGTTCAAATACCTCGGAACAGTCATTTCATCAGACGGCAGATGCACATCGGAAATAGCTGGCAGAATCGGCCAAGCCAAAACAGCATTTAAGAAGATGACAAGCATTCTTACCAACAAATGCCTATCAATTAACATCAGAAAGAGAGTTCTCGAATGTTATAGAGAACCAATACTGTTGTACGGATGCGAGGCGTGGACAGTCAGCAAGCAAAGCCAGAGCAGGATCGAGGCAGCCGAGATGTGGTTTCTCAGAAGAATGTTGAGAGTTCCATGGACAGCAAAGAAAACAAACGAGACAGTCTTGATGGAGGCAGACACAAGTAGATCACTCATAAGGAAGATTAGGAAAAGACAAGCAACATTTATAGGCCGTTTTATGAAGAAGGGGGATTTGGAGCACCTGGTCACAATGGGAAACCTGGAGGGAAAGAGAGCACCAAGTAGACTCAGGAAGAGAATGCTAGAATGCTGGACGGACTTGCAGATGGCTGGGGATGAAGAGGGTGGGGGAGATGCTGGGGGCAACGAGAGATAGAGATGGTTGGAAGTCCATGGTCGCCAACGCCATGCAGCAGGGCACCTGATGATGATGATGATGTTTAATCTGGGACATACAAGTCCTTTACAGGCATGACTCAAACCAACTGAACACGTTGAAAAGAAAAGGTAATGATTTCTAACTCCGTGCAAATTCTTTAGTGAAAATGTTTTCATGCTTGTATCATTTTCTTGAAAAACAAAACAGTTCCTTAATTTTGCTTAGCAGTTATCACTATTATCATCGTCAGTATTCTTCCATGATCTCTAGTGGAAATCGGATGCCGTGATGGATGCCTATGTTGTAGGAGATTAACATTACTCTTTGCCCCTTGGCTAAACACAGCAGACCAGTAGCTATGCATTCTGTCGATTTCTTGACGTTTTCCATCCAGGACTACTCCCTGGAGGCTGGCTTTAGACAGAGAGACAGAGAAAGAGAATGTGTGTGCGTGTGTGAGAGAGAGAGAGAGAGACAGACAGACAGACAGAGAGAGACAGAGAGACAAAAACACAAAGAAAGAAAAAAACAGACAGAAAGATATGTGTGTGTCTGTGTGTGTATATATCTGTGTGTGTGTGGTCTGTGTGTGTATGTGTGTTTGTGTGTGTGAGTGTGTGTGTGTGAGGGAGAGAGAGAGAAAAAAAAGAGAGAGAGAAAGTGTGAGAGAGACAAAGAGAAACAGAGAGAGAGAGAGAGATAATGTGTGTGTGTGTGGTGGTGTGTGAGGTGTGTGAGTGTGGTGTGTGTGTGTGTGAGTGTGTGTGAGTGTGTGTGTGTGTGGTGTGTGTGTGTGTGTGTGTGTGTGTGTGTGTATGTGCGTGTGAGAGAAAGAGAGACAAACAGACAGAGACAGAAAGACAGGCAGGCAGACAGGCAAGCAGACAGACAGAGAGACAGACAGACAGACAGACAGGCAGGCAGACAGACGGACAGACAGACAGACAGACAGACAGACAGACAGAGCAGGCAGGCAGGCAGCAGGCAGGCAGGCAGGCAGGCAGAGCATACAATTACGAGAAACCGATTTCAAGATTTAAATTTTTTTTATTATGGTTATTATGAATAAGTGATACAGAACATTTGCATCCTTTCAACATACAGGCTATCCATGAAAAGCAAGACTGCTCCAATGTAAGCAGATTTAAACACCAAACACAAGGCATTCAAGTGATGCTTAGAACTTAAATCATTTTATGCTGATCGTCATAATATATTAAACACAGTCATGGTTTTATTCATTTAACAGGTCCTTCATTTTATTTATGTTATATACTGCAGTAATTCAGTTTCAGTTTATCAAGATAACTTCTCCACGTATGGAAGAATTTCATATGCACTGACGTCACTGGTGCCATTTGATGAAGAAGATAAAATGATCATGGCATACGCCTTAGGCCTGCACATAAATCCATGAGCTGGCTACGTCTTAAGGTCCTTCCTATCCAAAATGTTTTGTAGCTATACCAGTTTTTGTATCAGTCTACAGACTATTACTAAAATAATGCAACAGGGTTACTGTGTTGTCCGAAAAATAATCTTTTTTTATTTGACTGGCTCCTCCTGGCTGGTTGACTGGCTCCTGTTGGCTTGTTTCTCCTGGTGGCTGGCTGGCTGGCTTCCCTGATTGTTTCCTCCTGGCTGGCTGGTTGATTGGCTCCTCTTGACTGGTTCCTCCTGGCTGGCTGGTTCCTCTTGGCTGGCTGGTTGGCTGACTCCTGACAGATTTCTCCTGGCTGGCTGGTTGGCTGGTTTCTCCTGGCTGGTCAGTTCCTCCTATCTGGCTGGTTGGCTGGTTCTTCCTGGCTGGCTGGCTCCTGGCTGGCTGGTTGGTTGGTTGGCTACTCCTGACAGATTTCTCCTGCCTGGCTGGTTGGCTGGTTTCTCCTGGCTAGCTGGTTCTTCCTCCTGGCTGGCTGGTTGGCTGACTCCTGACAGATTTCTCCTGGCTGCTGGTTGGCTGGTTTCTCCTGGCTGGTCAGTTCCTCCTATCTGGCTGGTTGGCTGGTTCTTCCTGGCTGGCTGGTTGGCTGGTTTCTCCTGGCTGGCTGGTTCTTTCTGGCTAGCTAGTTGGCTGGCTCCTCCTGGCTGACTGGTTGGATGGTTCCTCCTGGCTGGTTTGTTGGCTGGCTTCTTCTGTCTGGCTGACACCCCTGCCGCTACGAGGTTGCCTGAAATATCCAGAAAAGTACAAAAGCTATTTTAAGTACATATTCTTTTAAATGTTTGATGCTCAGGTAGTTCTTTTACTACTTTATGGTGCAGGAATGTGGGGTTATGAGAGACACTATCAACTTGAACAGGTACATGTATATGCTTGCAAGAGATTTTTACACGTAAAATACAAAACAATATATCATATGTTGTACGGAGAATTGGGACGTTTTCCTCTCTGGATAACTGCTATTAGTAGATGCATTAGATATTGGTTTCGACTACTGAAACAGCCAGAAGCTAGGTATTCAAAAAAGCATATAAAATGTGAAATAACTTTTTATGTGAAAGTGGTTTTGAAGAAGTTTGGATTTGGGGGTGTGGTGCCTGGAAACGATTCAGTAAAGAACTGGGAAAAAAAGATTATGTAGCAGTTTCTGTCATAGCTGGCGTAACCACATAGATACCAGAGCACGCGCTGTTCACTATATGGCAAATGTCAGCCTATATTTGCAAGAGCTAAGTATATTGAAATACCGTATGTGAAGGTGTTGAGGAACCCATGGCACAATTTAGGATGGGCGTGTCCCCGTTAAACGTTCACAGACACCACTTTGCGCCTACGACTGTCAACAATACATATCCAGTTTGTCCAAATGTGCAAGAAAACGAGATACATTTTCAGTTTGAGTACTCTATGTACAATTAGGTCAGACAATGTTATCATTTAGATGTTACTGAAGGCGATAACTTAGTTGTTGTTTTTGTTTTCTTTTTTTAAGGAAAAATGACGGATGACACTGCGGGAACTATAGTGAACTTTGTGAAGTTTTCGGTCACTGCCTTTAAAATAAGAGAGGTATTTTGAACGTACCACTTTGAAACAACAGCTGTTCTTTTCTATATTAGTAGTTTACGAACATTCCCGTGTATATACATTGAAATGTGTTAATTGTATGCTGAACAGAAATGTGTGTCTTGTGATTGCCTCCATGAAAGGGGCTGTTGGCCTACATTTATTAACATTGCGAGTTTCCGAAAAAAAACACATTTGTTTCTAAATGTGACTGCATCTTCATCTTCCAAGTCACTTTTGGACATTCGAAATATAAGGGTACAGGGATCTGGTTCCATTGAAGCGGACAATATTATCTTTGTGTAATTCATTATTATTATCATCTCTTCCCCCTTTCACACCGACAGGTTATCATAAGAATGCACAATCGCAACATGAATAACTCCCACTACAGCTTTAGAAAGGAAAAAGAGAAAACCACATGAATATACAAGGGATTATTCATTCTAGCTTTGGCTCAAATACTGTGATCTACAAAATGGCACAGCTTGGGATTTATAATGTTAATCGTATGCCATCATGTTTTCACTGATAGTTACAATTAGCAAGTAGTGAATATTAACACATTTCAAGTGCACATGTATACTAATAAACATACCTCTCCAGAAGGCAATGTAGAGTTCAGTGAAGTCCCTGCACTGACAGCTCACATCCCAGTTGACAATGGATGCAGGCTGGTTGGGATGGCAATGCCAAGAAAGGGACAGGAATGATGGAGGAAGGGACTAACAGAAATGGTCAGCTGATTTGTCAGCTTCTACGCATGTGTACTGAGTGCCTTTGCCTCATCACTGCATCGATCTGCTACCCTCTGTCTCCTATCTTTCTTCTAGATCTTCCTGGCTGCTCGATCCTCCTGACTGGCTGACTGACTCCTGGCTGAGTGACTGACTGGTTCCTTCTGGTTGGTTGCTCCTGATTGTTTCTCCTGGCTGTCTGGTTGGATTGTTCCTCCTGACTGGCTCTTCCTGGCAGTTTGGTTGGTCAGCTCTTCCTGACTGGCTCCTCCTGGCTGGCTGGTTGGCTGGCTCCACTTGGTTGGTTCCTCCTAGCTGGCTGGTTGGCTGGCTCCTCTTGGCTGGTTCCTCCTGATTGGCTGGTTTGCTGGCTCTTGGCTGGTTCCTCCTGGCTGGCTGGCTGGTTGGCTGACTCCTCTTGGCTGGTTCCTCCAGGCTGGGCTGGCTAATTGGCTCTCCTCTTGGCTGGTTCCTCCTGGCTGGCTGTTGGCTGGCTCTGTATGGCTGGTTCCTTCTAGCTGGCATGTTGCCCAGTTCCTCCTGGCTGGAAGGTTGGCTGTTTCATCATGGCTGGATTGGTTGGGTGGCTTCTTCTGGCTGGCTTCTCATGCCTGGCTCAGACCCCTGCCTTTACGAGGTTGCCTGAAGGATCCAGACAGAGAGGATCACCTGGGACCGGTCTCGGGAACGCCGGAGATAGCTTTCAGGTTGTCAACAGAACACCCCAGCCAAATCTGCAGCCGAAATACTTGACATGCGTCATGTCGCCTATCCCATAGCCACAAGACTTGTCCAGAGTGTTCTGAAGATTCCCATCCCACTTCCCCGTAACATTCCACACCAGGATCTCCACTTGCTCTGCCCTTCACCAAACAGACAACCATCGCAGAAGTGGGAATCTCTGGAGCACCTGGCTCCTGTTGGCTGACCCCTCCTGGCTGGCTAACTGCCTGGCTTCTACTGATTGGTTGGATTCTCCTGGATGGCTTGTTGGATGGCTCCTGGTTGATTCCTGCTGGTTGGCTGACTTGCTTGTCCTCCTGGCTAGCTGGCTAGGAGGAACCAGCCAAGAGCCAGCAAACCAGCCAATCAGTAGGAACCAGCCAAGAGGAGCCAGCCAACCAGCCAGCTAGGAGGAACCAACCAAGTGGAGCCAGCCAACCAGCCAGCCAGGAGGAGCCAGTCAGGAAGAGCCGACCAACCAAACTGCCAGGAAGAGCCAGTCAGGAGGAACCATCCAACCAGACAGCCAGGAGGAACAGTCAGGAGCAACCAGACAGAAGGAACCAGTCAGTCACTCAGTCAGGAGGAGTCAATCAGCCAGTCAGGAGGATCAAGCAGCCAGGAAGATCTAGAAGAAAGACAGGAGACAGAGGGTAGTAGATCGATGCCGTGATGAGGCGTAAGCCCTTGATACGCATGCGCAGAAGCTGACAAGTCAGCTGACCATTTGACCTGTGCCTGAGTTCACACACAACTCTGTCAAACATCCTGAAGAACTGGATGAATTGACAAATTCACAAGCCAACAGAAGCCAATATGATTGTGGTTACTCTTCCCACAAAGAGGGGGATGCACAAGATTGAAGCATAATCAAACTTCCAAGAAAGACCCTACAGAAACAACGGTAGGGAGAAGGGATGAGGAGGGGTGCAGGGAATGAGGGCAGAGGGGAGGGAGAAGACACCATGTTCATTTCCTGAAACAGAAAGACAAAACATCAATTTGTCATTTACTCAAATAAATCGATCAAATAAATCAGCCTATTATGAAATCAATGGTACATTCCTTGTCTCATACTTCATTCTGTCAGTAATCCATGTTAACTCGACTTTTTTTGTATTTAAATCTTTCAATGGATCTCATTTTGATGCAATTACATATAGCACCACCTTCACATTAACGTGATTAACATCAAACTGGAGGTATGGCTTAGAGACAAACTTGAAGGAAGAAAACACCCGTTTCTTAAGCTCTCTCACAATAGCTCGTGCAGCATTCATGAAGGGTCGGTCTACAATGGATCATATATTCACTTAACGAACACTAATTGAAAAATATTTATTTAGAACTAGACAACAAAAAAACGAAACAAAACAAAAACACCTCGACATTGCCTTTATAGATTTTAAAGAAGCATATAACACCGTGAATAGAACGTTTAATGGTCTGTATTTTCACGAATGGGTATCAATCGAAGATGTTCAAAATTATCCAAGCACTGTACGCAACAGTTAAAGCATGTGTATTATGTTATAGTAAAATGGATATTACCATTTATTTGAATGCCTTCAAGACCTAAGGCTAGGTTGCATTGAAAGTCCTATCCTGTTTTCTCTGCTGATCAATGAACTTGCAAAGATAATTATTCTAAGCGGAAAACATGATGTTACGTTAGTGAACGTAACACCATGTTTTCCGCTTAGAATAATTATCAGATGCAATAGAACTTTTACGCATGCTTTTTGTAGATGATCTTACTCTTTAGATGTCACTGAAGGCTTCAACTGCGCTAGGTCTTCAACATCAACTTAACATCCTTCAACGAGAAAAAAAGAGGCTACGATTGACAGTAAATTTAGTTCAGTCGAAAAAAATAGTCTTTCAGAAGGTGGTTTTCTTGATTCAAAAAAAAAAGGGATTTTAATGGCAGTAATTTGGAAGTTCATGTAGTAAATTCTTACAGGTATTTGGCTGGTTTCTCCTAGCTGGGTGGTTGGCTGGCTCCTCTTGGTTGGCTCCTCTTGACTAATTCCTCCTGACTGGCTCCTCCTGATTGATTCCTCCTGGCTGGGTCCTCCTGGCTGGGTCCTCCTGGCTGGCTCCTCCTCGCTGGTTCCTCCTTGCTGGTTCCTCCTGGCTAGCTTACTGGCTCCTCCTGGCTTGGTGGCTGGTTCCTCCTGGCTAGCTTGCTGGCTCCTCCTGGCTTGGTGACTGCTTCCTCCTGGCTGGCTGGCTGGCTGATTCCTCCTGACTGTCTGGGCTGTTTGCTTTGCTCCTCTTGCCTGGTTGGTTCGCTGGTTTCTTCTGTGGCTTTGTTTGCTGGCTGACACAACGAGGTTGTCTGAAGATTCTGGAGACCCACTGCCACTTCGAGGTTGCCTGAAAGATCAAGAAATGATTAAAGCTATTTTAAGTACGCTGAGAAAGATTAAATGTAATTCACTAGACATATTCTTTTAATTGTTTGATGCTCAGGTAGTTCTGTTACTACTTTATGGTGCAGGAACTTGGGTTATGAGAGACGTTATCAACCTGAACAGTACATATATATGCCTTCACGGGATTTTTACACATAAGAAACACAATAATAAACAGTATGGTGTACGGAGAATTGGGACGTTTTCCTCTCTAAATAACTGTTATTACTGCTATTTCTAGACGTATTAACTATTGGTTTCGACTACTGAAACAGCCAGGAGCTAGGTATTCAAAAAAAGAATATATACTGTTACTCACTATGCATGAAAAAGGTCATGGAACTTCGCTGTCCAAGATATAAAAAAACAACGTTTTATGTGAAAATAGTTTTGATGGAGTTCGACTTTTTGGGTGTGGCGACTATAAATGAATCAGTAAAGAATTGAAAGAAAGATTACGCAGCAGTTTCTGTCATAGCTTGCGTAACCACTTAGATACCAGTGCACGTTGTTCAGTATATGGCAAATTTCAGCCTGTATTTGCAAGAGCAAAGTATATTGAAATACTTTATGTGAGGTGTTGAGGAATCTCTGGCACAGTTTAGGATGGGTGTGTCCCCGTTAAATGTTCACAGACACCACTGTCAACACTTCATGTCCAGTTTGTCCAAATGTGTAAGAAAACGAGATAGATTTTCAAGTTCGAATACTCTCTGTACAATTAGGTCAGACAATGTTATTATTTAGATGTTACTGAAGGCGACAACTGAGATCTTTTTATTAGAAAAATGACGGATGACTCTGTAGCAACAATAGTAAACTTTGCGATGTTTTTGGTCACTGCCTTTAAAATAAGTACATGTATTTTGAACGTACGACTTGGAAACAACAGCTGTCCTTTCTTACATTAGTAATTTACGAATATTCCCATCTATATATATTGAAGAATGTTAACTAATTGTATGTTGAACAGAAATTTCTATAACCTTCTGAGTTTCCGAAAAAAAACACTATTTGTTTCTAAATGTGAGTGCATCATCATCCCCAACTCACTTTTGGATGGTCAAAGATAAGGGTACAGGGAACTGGTTCCATGGAAAGGGACAATATCATCTTCTTTATCATTATTATCATCATTTCTGTCCCGTTTCACACCGACAGGTCACTACAAAATCACAAGATGAATAACTCCCACTTGAACTTAAGAAAGGAAAAGATAATCCCACAAGAACCACACGTATATACAAGGGATCATTCTA
Organism: Monoplex corrugatus; assembly: GCA_030674185.1. Taxonomy (NCBI): domain Eukaryota; kingdom Metazoa; phylum Mollusca; class Gastropoda; order Littorinimorpha; family Ranellidae; genus Monoplex; species Monoplex corrugatus. Next base: position 9,607 of record JAPXFY010003384.1, read on the forward strand.
GCTTTAGCCTGAATGCTGTGATCTACAAAATGGCACAGCTTGGGATATTATGATGTCAATAGTGTGCCGTAATGTTTTCATTGAGCCTTTTTTCTTTTTGCTTTTTGTAGATGATCTTACTCTTTAGATGTCACTGAAGGCATCAATTGCGTTAGGTCTTCAACATCGACTTAACAGTCTTCAACAAAAAAAAAGTGGCTACGATTGACATTGACAGTAGATTTAGTTAAGCCTAAAAGAACAGTTTTGGGGAAGGATGTTGTTTTTTTTATTTAAATGAAAAATGGGATTTTGATGGCAGTAATTTGGAAGTAGTAAAAATTCTTACATGTATTTGGCTGGTTCCTCCTGGTTGGCTGGTTGGCTGGCTCCTCTTGGCTGGTTCCTCCTGGCTGGCTGGCTAGCTGGCTCCTCCTAGATGGTTCCTCCTGACTGATTCCTCCTGGCTGGCTCATCCTTCCTCCTGGCTGGTTTGCTGGATGGCTTCTTCTGGCTGGTTTCTCATTACGGGCTGAGATCACTGCCACTACGAGGTTTGCCTGAAAGATCCAGAAAAGTACTAAAGCTATTCAAAGTACACAAAGAAAGATACCACTTTGTGCCTACGACTGTCAACATTTCATGTCCACTTTGTCCAAATGTGCAAGAAAGCGACATACATTTTCAGTTTGAATACACTCTGTACAATTAGGTCAGACAATCTTATCGTTTAGATGTTACTGAAGGCGATAACTAATAATGAGTTTTTATTAGAAAAATGCCGGACGACTCTGCGGGAACCATAGTGAACTTCGCGATGTTTTTGTTCACTGCCTTTAAAATAAGAGAAGTATTTTGAACGTACAACTGTGAAACGACAGCTGTCCTTTTCTACATTAGTACTTTACGAATAGTCCCATGTATATACATTGAAGTGTGTTATTAATTGTATGCTGAACAGAAATGTGTGTCTTATGACTTCCTCCATGAAAGGGGTTGTTGGCCTAAATTCCTTAACATTTCGAGTTTTCGAAAGAAAAAAAAGTAAAAAATGCGAGTGCATCTTCATCCCCCAACTCACTTTTGGACAGTTGAAAGTTAAGGGTACAGGGAACTGGTTCCACAGAAAGGGACAATGTTACCATTTTTATCATACTTATTATCATTTCTGTCCCGTTTCACACAGACAGGTCACTACAAAATCACAAGATGAATAACTCACACTTGAGCTTTAGAAAGGAAAAAGATAATCCCACAAGAACCATACGCATGTACAAGGGATCATTCTAGCTTTGGCCTCAATACTGTGATCTACAAAATGGCACAGCTTGGGATATTATTATGTCAATAATGTGCCGTAATGTTGTCATTGAGCTTTTTCTCATACTTTTTGTGATGATCTTACTCTTTAGATGTCATTGAAGGCATCAACTGTGTTAGGTCTTCGACATCGACTTAATATCCTTCAACGAAAAAAAAGTGGCTACGATTGACAGTAGATTTAGTTAAGCCTAAAAGAACAGTTTTTCAGAGGATTTTTTGTTTCCCTTTAAATGAAAAATGGGATTTTAATGGCAGTAATTTGGAAGTAAGAAAATATTCTTACATGTAAATGGCTGGTTCATCCTGGTTGGCTGGTTGGCTGCCTCTTCTTGGCTGGTTATTTCAAGCTGGCTGGCTGGTTCTTCTTGGCTGGTTCCTCCTGGCTGGCTGGCTGGCTGACTGGCTCCTCCTGACCGATTCCTCCTGGCTGGCTGGTTGGCTGGTTACATCTGGCTGGTTCCTCCTGGCTGGTTGGTTGGCTGGCTCCTCCTGGCTGGCTGTTTGCCTTGATCCTCCTGGCTGGTTGGTTGGCTGGCTTCTTCTGGCTGGTTTCTCATTGCTGGCTGAGATCCCTGCCACTATGAGGTCAACATTTCAGTTCCACTTTGTTCTAATATGCAAGAAAAGGACAGACATTTTCAGTTTGAATACTCTCTGTACACTTAGGTCAGACAATCTTATTTAGATCTTACTGAAGGCGATAACTTATAATTTTTTTCATTTGATAAATGCTGGACGACTCTGCAGAAACCATAGTGAACTTCGAGATGTTTTTGCTCACTGCCTTAAAAATAAGAGAAGTATTTTTAACGTAAAACTTTGAAACAACAGCTGTTCTTTTCTACATTAGTAGTTTACGAACATTCCCCTGTATATACATTGAAGTGTGTAAATAAGTGTATGTTGAACAGAAATGTGTCTTGTAAATTCAGTTAAGCCTAAAAGAACAGTTTTCCGGAAGGTTATTATTTTTATTTAAATGAAAAATGGGATTTTTAATGGGAGCAATTTGGAAGTAGAAAATTCTTACATGTATATGGCTGGATTCTCTGGTTGGCTGGTTGGCTGGCTCTTCATGGTTGGTTCTTTTTAGCTGGCTGGCTTGCTGGCTCCTCTTGGCTGGTTTGTTCCTCCTGGCTGGCTGGCTCCTCCTAGATGGTTCCTCCTGACTGATTCGTCATGGCTGGCTCCTACAGCTGACTGGTTGGCGGGTTCCACCTGGCTGGTTCTTCCTGGCTGGCTGTTTGCCTTGCTCCTCCTGGCTGGCTGTTTCCCTTGCTCCTCCTGGCTGGTTGGTTGACTGGCTTCTTCTGACTGGTTTCGCATTGCTGGCTGAGATCCCTGCCACCACGAGGTTGCCTGAAAGATCCAGAAAAGTACTAAAGCTATTTTAAGTACACTGAGAAAGATACCACTTTGTGCCTGCGACTGTCAACATTTCATGTCCACTTTGTCCAAATGTGCAAGAAAATTACATATATTTTCAGTTTGAATACACTCTTTACAATTAGGTCAATCTTATCATTTAGATGTTACTGAAGGCGATAACTAATAATGAGTTTTTATTAGAAAAATGTTGGACGCCTCTGTGGGAACCATAGTGAACTTCGCGATATTTTTGGTCACTGCTTTCAAAATAGGCGAAGTATTTTTAACGTACGACTCTGAAACAACAGCTGTCCTTTTCTACATTAGTACTTTACGAATAGTCCCATGTATATACATTGAAGTGTGTTAATTAATTGTATGTTGAACAGAATTGTGTGTCTTGTGATTTCCTCCATGAAAGGGGTTTTTGGCCTAAAATTCATTAATATTTCAAGCTTCCGAAAAGAAAAAAACAGTGTTTCCAAATGTCAGTGTATCTTCATTCCCCAACTCACTAGACAGCTGAAAATTAAGGGTACAGGGTACTGGTTCCATGGAAAGGGACAATATTACCTTTTTTATCATTGTTATTATCATTTCTGCCTCGTTTTAAACTGACAGGTCATTACAAAATCACAAGATAAATAACTCCCACTTGAGCTTAAGAAGGAAAGGATGTAATCCTACAAGAACCACATTCATACACAAGGGATCATTCTAGCTTTGGCAAGAATGCTGTGATCTACAAAATGACACAGCTTGGGTTGTTATGATGTTTTTTGTGTGCCATCATGTTTTCACTATTTATATTTAGCCTGCAGTGAGTATTAATACATTTCAAGTGTACATGTATACTAATAAACATACCTCTCCAGAAGGCAATGTAGAGTTCGGCGAAGTCCCAGCACTGACAGCTCACATCCAGTTGATGCTGGACGAAGGCTGGTTGGGATGGCAATGCCAAGAAAGGGACAGGAATGATGGAGGAAGAGACTAACAAAAATGGTCAACTGACTCGTCAGCTTCCGTGCATGTATATTGAGTGCTTACGCCTCATCACTGCATCGATCTGCTACCCTCTGTCTCCTGTCTTTCTTCTAGATCTTCCTGGCTGCTCGATCCTCCTGACTGGCTGACTGACTCCTCCTGGCTGAGTGACTGACTGGTTCCTTCTGGCTGATTGCTCCTGACTGTTCCTCCTGGCTCTCTGGTTGGCTGGTTCCTCCTGACTGGCTCTTCCTGGCAGTTTGGTTGGTCGGCTCTTCCTGACTGGTTCCTCCTGGCTGGCTGGTTGGCTGGCTCCACTTGGTTGGTTCCTCCTATGGCTGGTTGGCTGGTTCCTCTTGGCTGGTTCCTCCTGATTGGCTGGTTTGCTGGCTCTTGGCTGGTTCCTCCTGGCTGGCTGGCTGGTTGGCTGGCTCCTCTTTGCTGGTTCCTACAGGCTGGGCTGGCTAATTGGCTGTCTCCTCTTGGCTGGTTCCTCCTGGCTGGCTGGTTGGCTGGCTACTTATGGCTGGTTCCTTCTATCTGCATGTTGCCTAGTTCCTCCCAGCTGGATGGTTGGCTGTTTCATCATGGCTGGTTGGTTGGGTGGTTTCTTCTGGCTAGCTTCTCATGCCTGGCTGAGACCCCTGTCTCTACGAGGTTGCCTGAAGGATCCAGACAGAGAGGATCACCAGGGACCGGTCTCGGGAATGCCGGAGATAGCTTTCAGGTTTCAACAGAACACCCCAGCCAAATCTGCAGCCGAAATACTTGACATGCGTCCATGTCGCCTATCCCATAGCCACAAGATTTGTCCAGAGTGTTCTGAAGATTCCCATCCCACTTCCCCGTAACATTCCACACCAGGATCTCCACTTGCTCTGCCCTTCACCAAACAGACAGCCATCGCTGAAGTGGGAATCTCTGGAGCACCTGGCTCCTGTTGGCTGACCCCTCCTGGCTGTCTAACTGCCTGGCTTCTACTGACTGGCTGGATTCTCCTGGATGGCTTGTTGGATGGCTCCTGGTTGATTCCTGCTGGTTGGCTGACTTGCTTGTCCTACTGGCTGGCTGGCCAGGAGGAACCAGCCAAGAGCCAGCAAACCAGCCAATCAGGAGGAACCATCCAAGAGGAGCCAGCCAACCAGCCAGCTAGGAGGAACCAACCAAGTGGAGCCAGCCAACCAGCCAGTCAGGAGGAGCCAGTCAGGAACAGCCGACCAACCAAACTGCCAGGAAGAGCCAGTCAGGAGGAACCATCCAACCAGACAGCCAGGAGGAACAGTCAGGAGCAACCAACCAGAAGGAACCAGTCAGTCACTCAGTCAGGAGGAGTCAATCAGCCAGTCAGGAGGATCAAGCAGCCAGGAAGATCTAGAAGAAAGACAGGAGACAGAGGGTAGCAGATCGATGCCGTGATGAGGCGCAAGCACTCGATACACATGCGCAGAAGCTGACAAGTCAGCTGACCATTTGACCTGTGCCTGAGTTCACACTTAACTCTTTCAAAACATCCTGAAGAACTGGATGAATTGACAAATTCACAAGCCAACAGAAGCCACTATGATTGTGGTTACTCTTCCCACATGGAGGGGGATGCACAAGATTGAAGCATAATCAAACTTCCAAGAAAGACCCTACAGAAACAACGGTAGGGAGAAGGGATGAGGAGGGGTACAGAGAATGAGGGCAGAGGGGAGGGAGAAGACACCATGTCCATTTCCTGAAACAGAAAGATAAAACATCAATTTGTCATTTACTCAAATAAATCGATCAATTAAATCAGCCTATTATGAAATCAATGGTACATTCCTTCTCTCATATTTCATTCTGTCAGTAATCCACCTTAATTTGAATTGTTTTTGTATTTGTATATTTCAATGGATCTCATTTTGATGCAGTTACATGTAGCACCACCTTCACATTAAGTTGATGAACATCAAACTGAAGTATGGCTTACATACAAACTTGAAGGAAGAAAACACCCATTTTTTAAGCTGTCTCACGATAGCTCATGCAGCATTCAGGAAGGGTCGGTCTACAATGGATCATGTATTCACTTTACGAACACTAATTGAAAAATATTTATTTAGAAATAGACAAAAAAACAACAACAACCAAAAAACAAAAAACAACCCCCCTCGACATTGCCTTTATATATTTTAAAAAAGTATATGACACAGCGAATAGAACGTTTTATGGTCTGTATTATTACGAATGGATATCAAGGGAAGATGTTCAAAATTATCCAAACAGTGTACGCAACAGTCCGATCATGTGTATTATGTCGCAGAAAATGGATATTCCCATTTCTTTGAATGCCTCCATGGCCTAAGGCAAGGTTACGTTGAAAGTCCTATCTGTTTTCTCTGCTGATCAATGAACTTGCAAAGATAATTATTCTAAGTGGAAAACATGGTGTTACGTTCACTTCAGATGAAATAGAACTTTTTCTCATGTTTTTTGTAGATGATCTTACTATTTAGATGTCAGCCACGCTAGGTCTTCAACATCAACTTAACATCCTTCAACGAGAAAAAAAAGTGGCTACTATTGACAGTAAATTTAGATCATTCGAAAAGAAGTCTTTTGGAAGGGTGCTTTTCTTGATTCAAAAGAAAAATGTGATTTCAATGGCAGTAATTTGTGAAAGTAGTAAATTCTTACAGGTATTTGGCTGGTTTCTTGTAGCTGGCTGGTTGGCTGGCTCTTTTTGGCTGGCTCCTCCTGACTGATTCCTCCTGGTTGGCTCCTCCTGGCTGGTTCTTCCTGGCTAGCTTGCTGGCTGGTTCCTCCTGGCTTGCTGGCTGGTTTCTCCTGGATGGCTCCTATTGGTTGGTTCATCCTGGCTGACTGGATCCTCTTGGCTGGCTGGTTGGCTGACTCCTTCTGACAGATTTCTCCTGGCTGGCTGGTTGGCTAGTTGGCTGGTTCCTCCTGGCTGGCTGGTTTCTGCTGGCTGGCTGGTTCCTCCTGGCTGGCTAGTTGACTGGTTCTTCCTGGCTGGCTGGTTGGCTGGTTCCTCTCAGGAGGTTGGTTGGCTGGTTCCTCCCAGCTGGCTGGTTTTTCCTGGCTGGCTGGTTCCTCCTGGCTGGCTGGTTCTTCTTGGCTGGATGGTTGGCTGGCTCCTCCTGACATATGTCTCCTGGCTGCCTGGTTGGCTGGTTCTTCCTGGCTGGCTGTTGGCTGGATCCTCCTTGCTGGCTGGTTCCTCCTGGATGGTTCCTCCTGACCGATTCCTCCTGGCTGGCTGGTCGGCTGGTTCCTCCTGGCTGGCTGCTTTTTCGTAGCTGGCTGGTTGGCTGGCTCCTCCTGGCTGGTTTGTTGACTGGCTTCTTTTGGCTGGCTTCTTATTGCTGGCTGACACCCCTGCCGCTACGAGGTTGCCTGAAAGATCCAGAAAAGTACGAAAGCTATTTTAAGTACACTGAAACAGATTGAATGTTATTCACTAGACATATTCTTTTAAATGTTTGATGCTCAGGTAGATCCATTACTACTTTATGGTGCAGGAATGTGGGGTTATGAGAGACGCTATCAACTTGAACAGGTACATGTATATGCTTGCAAGAGATTTTTACACGTAAGATACAAAACAATATATCATATATTGTACGGAGAATTGGGACATTTCCTCTCTAAATAACTGCTATTACTAGATGTATTAAATATTGGTTTCGACTACTGAAACATCCAGTAGGTGGGTATTAAAAAAAAAAAATATATATATATATATATAATGTTATTCACTATGCATGGAAAAGGTCATAGAACTTAGGTGTCCAAGATAAAAAAAAAAGCAACGTTTAATGTGAGAATGGTTTTGAAGAAGTTTGGCTTTTTGGGTGTGGCGCCGAGAAACGATTCAGTAAAGAACTGAAAAAAAATATTATGAAGCAGTTTCTGTCACAGCTGGTGTAACCACTTTGTGCTCGCTGTTCACTATATGGCAAATGTCAGCCTATATTTGCAAGAGCTAAGTATATTAAGATCCTGTATGTGAAGGTGTTGAGGAATCTATGCCACAATTTAGGATGGGCGTGTCCCCGTTAAACGTTCACAGACACCACTTTGCGCCTACGACTGTCAACAATACATATCCAGTTTGTCCAAATGTGCAGGAAAACGGGATACATTTTCAGTTTGAGTACTCTATGTACAATTAGGTCAGACGATGTTATCATTTAGATGTTACTGAAGGCGACAACTTAGTTGTTTTTTTTTTGTTTTGTATTTTAATTTTTTTAGGAAAAATAACCGATGACACTGAGGGAACTTTATTGAACTTTGCGAAGTTTTTGGTCACTGCCTTTAAGATAAGAGAAGTATTTTGAATGTACAACTTTGAAACAACAGCTGTCCTTTTTGACATTAGTAGTTTACGAACATTCCCCTGTATATACACTGAAATGTGTTAATTGTATGTTGAACAAAAATGTGCGTCTTGTGATTGCCTCCATGAAAGGGGCTGTTGGCCTAAATTTATTAACATGCCGAGTTTCCGAAAAAAAAACCCAACAGCATTAGTTTCAAAATGTGAGTGCAACTTCATCTCCCAAGTCACTTTTGGACATTCGAAATATAAGGGTACAGGGATCTTGTTCCATGGAAAGGGACAATATTATCTTTGTTTAATTCATTATCATTATCATTTCTGCCCCGTTTCACGCCGACAGGTTATTACAAAATTACAAAATCACAACATGAATAACTACCACCTCTGCTTTAGAAAGGAAAAAGAGAAAACCCCACAAGAACCACATGCATATATACAAGAGATTATTCATTCTAGCGTTGACTCAAATACTGTGATCTACAAAATGGCACAGCTTGGGATTTTATAATGTTAATCGTATGCCATCATGTTTTCACTGATAGTTACATTTAGCAAGTAGTGACTTAACACATTTTAAGTGCACATGTATACTAATAAACATACCTCCCCAGAAGGCAATGTAGAGTTCAGCGAAGCCCCAGCACTGACAGCTCACATCCCAGTTGACACTGGACGCAGGCTGGTTGGGACGGCAATGCCAAGAAAGGGACAGGAATGATGGAGGAAGAGACTAACAGAAATGGTCAACTGACTCTCAGCTTCCGTGCATGTGTATTGAGTGCTTACGCCTCATCACGGCATCGATCTGCTACCCTCTGTCTCCTGTCTTTCTTCTAGATCTTCCTGGCTGCTTGATCCTCCTGACTGGCTGACTGACTCCTCCTGCTGAGTGACTGACTGGTTCCTTCTGGTTGGTTGCTCCTGACTGTTCCTCCTGGCTCTCTGGTTGGATGGTTCCTCCTGACTGGCTCTTCCTGGCAGTTTGGTTGGTCGGCTCTTCCTGACTGGCTCCTCCTGGCTGGCTGGTTGGCTGGCTCCACTTGGTTGGTTCCTCCTAGCTGGCTGGTTGGCTGGCTCCTCTTGGCTGGTTCCTCCTGATTGGCTGGTTTGCTGGCTCTTGGCTGGTTCCTCCTGGCTGGCTGGTGGTGGGCTGGCTCCTCTTTGCTGGTTCCTCCAGGCTGGGCTGGCTGATTGGCTCTCCTCTTGGCTGGTTCCTCCTGGCTGGCTGGTTGGCTGGTTGGCTGGCTCCTTATGGCTGGTTCCTTCTGGCTGGCTTGTTGCCTAGTTCCTCCCAGCTGGAAGGTTGGCTGTTTCATCATGGCTGGCTGGTTGGTTGGGTGGTTTCTTCTGGCTAGCTTCTCATGCCTGGCTGAGACCCCTGTCTCTACGAGGTTGCCTGAAGGATCCACACAGAGAGGATCACCTGGGACCGGTCTCGGGAACGCCGGAGATAGCTTTCAGGTTGTCAACAGAACACCCCAGCCGAATCTGCAGCCAAAATACTTGACATGCGTCCATGTCGCCTATCCCATAGCCACAAGACTTGTCCAGAGTGTTCTGAAGATTCCCATCCCACTTCCCCGTAACATTCCACACCAGGATCTCCACTTGCTCTGCCCTTCACCAAACAGACAACCATCGCAGAAGAGGGAATCCCCGGAGCACCTGGCTCCTGTTGGCTGACCCCTCCTGGCTGTCTAACTGCCTGGCTTCTACTGACTGGCTGGATTCTCCTGGATGGCTTGTTGGATGGCTCCTGGTTGCCTGCTGGTTGGCTGACTTGCTTGTCCTCCTGGCTGGCTGGCCAGGAGGAACCAGCCAAGAGCCAGCAAACCAGCCAATCAGGAGGAACCAGCCAAGAGGAGCCAGCCAACCAGCCAGCTAGGAGGAACCAACCAAGTGGAGCCAGCCAACCAGCCAGCCAGGAGGAGCCAGTCAGGAAGAGCTGACCAACCAAACTGCCAGGAAGAGCCAGTCAGGAGGAACCATCCAACCGGACAGCCAGGAGGAACAGTCAGGAGCAACCAACCAGAAGGAACCAGTCAGTCACTCAGCGAGGAGGAGTCAGTCAGCCAGTCAGGAGGATCGAGCAGCCAGGAAGATCTAGAAGAAAGACAGGAGACAGAGGATAGTAGATCGATGCTGTGATGAGGCGTAAGCACTCGATACGCATGCGCAGAAGCTGACAAGTCAGCTGACCATTTGACCTGTGCCTGAGTTCACACACAACTCTGTCAAACATCCTGAAGAACTGGATGAATTGACAAATTCACAAGCCAACAGAAGCCAATGTGATTGTGGTTACCCTTCCCACAAGGAGGGGGATGCACAAGATTGAAGCATAATCAAACTTCCAAGAAAGACCCTACGGAAACAACGGTAGGGAGAAGGGATGAGGAGGGGTGCAGGGAATGAGGGCAGAGGGGAGGGAGAAGACACCATGTCCATTTCCTGAAACAGAAAGATATAACATCAGTTTGTCATTTACTCAATTAAATCAATCAAATAAATCAGCATATGAAATCAATGGTGCGTTCCTTCTCTCATGTTTCATTCTGTCTGTAATCCACCTTAATTTGAATTGTATTTGTATTTGCATATTTCAATGGATCTCATTTGATGCATATTTCAATTGATCTCATTTTGATGCAGTTACATGTAGCACCATCTTCACATTAACGTGATTAACATCAAACTGGAGGTATGGCTTATAGACAAACTTGAAGGAAGAAAACACCCGTTTCTTAAGCTCTCTCACAATAGCTCATGCAGCATTCAGGAAGGGTCGGTCTACAATGGATCATATATTCACTTTACGAACACTAATTGAAAAATATTTATTTAGAAATAGACAACAACAAAAAAACAAACCTCGACATTGCCTTTATAGATTTTAAAAAAACCCATATAACACCGTGAATAGAATGTTTAATGGTCTGTATTATCACGAATGGGTATCAAGGGAAGATGTTCAAAATTATCCAAGCACTGTACGCAACAGTTAAAGCATGTGTATTATGTTATAGTAAAATGGATATTACCATTTATTTGACTGCCTTCAAGACCTAAGGCAAGGTTGCATTGAAAGTCCTATCCTGTTTTCTCTGCTGATCAATGAACTTGAAAAGATAATTATTCTAAGCGGAAAACATGGTGTTACGTTCGCTTCAGATGCAATAGAGCTTTTACGCATGCTTTTTGTAGATGATCTTACTCTTTAGATGTCACTGAAGGCTTCAACTGCGCTAGGTCTTCAACATCAACTTAACATCCTTCAACGAGAAAAAAAGAGGCTACGATTGACAGTAAATTTAGTTCAGTCGATAAAAATAGTCTTTCAGAAGGTGGTTTTCTTGATTCAAAAGGAAAATGGGATTTTAATGGCAGTAATTTGGAAGTAGTAAATTCTTACATGTATTTGGCTGGTTTCTCCAAGCTGGGTGGTTGACTGGCTCCTCTTGGTTGGCGCCTCTTGACTAATTCCTCCTGAGTGGCTCCTCTTGATTGATTCCTCCTGGCTGGGTCCTCCTGGCTGGCTCCTCCTCGCTGGTTCCTCCTCGCTGGTTCCTCCGGGCTAGCTTACTGGCTCGTCCTGGCTTGGTGGCTGGTTCCTCCTGGCTAGCTTGCTGGTCTCCTCCTGGTTTGGTGGCTGGTTCCTCCTGGCTGGCTGATTCCTCCTGACTGGCTGGGCTGTTTGCTTTGCTCCTCTTGCCTGGTTGGTTCGCTGGTTTCTTCTGTGGCTTCTTTTGCTGGCTGACACAACGAGGTTGTCTGAAGATTCTGGAGACCAACTGCCACTTCGAGGTTGCCTGAAAGTTCCAGAAAGTGTTAAAGCTATTTTAAGTACGCTGAGAAAGATTAAATGTAATTCACTAGACATATTCTTTTAATTGTTTGATGCTCAGGTAGTTCTGTTACTACTTTATGGTGCAGGAACTTGGGGTTATGAGAGACGTTATCAACCTGAACAGGTACATACATATGCCTTCACGAGATTTTTACACATAAGAAACACAACAATAAACAGTATGGTGTACGAAGAACTGGGACGATTTCCTCTCTAAATAACTGTTATTACTGCTATCTAGATGTATTAACTATTGGTTTCGACTACTGAAACAGCCAGGAGCTAGGTATTCAAAAAAATATAAAATGTTATTCACTATGCATGAAAAAGGTCATGGAACTTGGCTGTCCAAGATAAAAAAAACAACGTTTTATGTGAAAATAGTTTTGAAGAAGTTCGACTTTTTGGGTGTAGCGACTTTAAATGATTCAGTAAAGAATTGAAAGAAAGATTACCCAGCAGTTTCTGTCATAACTGGCGTAACCACTTAGATACCAGTGCACGTTGTTCACTATATGGCAAAATTCAGCCTGTATTTGCAAGAGCAAAGTATATTGAAATACTTTATGTGAAGATGTTGAGGAATCTCTGGCACAGTTTAGGATGAGTG
>JAPXFY010000338.1:5000-12500 GCA_030674185.1 Monoplex corrugatus
AAGCGAAGAAGAAGAATGCGAAGAAAGAAGAAGAAGAAGAAGAAGAAGAAGAAGAAGAAGAAGAAGAAGAAGAAGAAGAAGAAGAAGAAGAAGAATGAGAAGAAGAAGAATGCGAAGAAGAAGAATGCGAAGAAGAAGAATGCGAAGAAGAAGAATGCGAAGAAGAAGAATGCGAAGAAGAAGAATGCGAAGAAGAAGAATGCGAAGAAGAAGAAGAAGAAGAAGAAGAAGAAGAAGAAGAAGAATGCGAAGAAGAAGAAGAAGAAGAAGAAGAAGAAGAAGAAGAAGAAGAAGAACAAAAAACAAGAAAAAGAAGAAGAATGCGAAGAAGAAGAAGAAGAAGAAGAAGAAGAAGAAGAAGAAGAAGAAGAAGAAGAGAAGAAGAAGAAGAAGAAGAAGAAGAAGAAGAAGAAGAAGAAGAAGAAGAAGAAGAAGAAGAAGAAGAAGAAGGAAGAAGAATGCGAAGAAGAAGAAGAAGAAGGAAGAATGCGAAGAAGAAGAATGCGAAAAGAAGAAGAATGCGAAGAAGAAGAATGCGAAGAAGAAGAAGAAAAGAACGAAGAAGAATGCGAAGAAAGAATGCGAAGAAGAAGAAGAAATGCGAAGAAGAAGAAGAAGAATGCGAAGAAGAAGAAGAAGAAGAATGCGAAAGAAGAAGAAGAATGGCGAAGAAGAAGAAGAAGAAGAAGAAGAAAGAAGAAGAATGAAGAAGAAGAAGAAGAAGAAGAAGAAGAAGAAGAAGAAGGAAGAAGAAGAAAGAAGAAGAAGAAAGAAGAAGAAGAAGAAGAAGAAGAAGAAGAAGAAGAACAAGAAGAAGAAGAAGAAGAAGAAGAAGAAGAAGAAGAAGAAGAAGAAGAAGAAGAAGCAGAAGAAGCGAAAAGAAAAGAAGACGAAAGAATGAGAAGAATGCGAAGGAAGAATGACGAAAGAAAGAATGCGAAGAATGCGAGAAAGAATGCGAAGAATGCGAAGAAGAGAAGAAGAGAAGAAGAAGACGAAGAACAGAAGAAGAAGAAGCGAAGAAAGAAGAAGAAGAAGAAGAAGAAGAAGAAGAAGAAGAAGAAGAAGAAGAGAAGAAGAAGAAGAAGAAGAAGAAGAAGAAGAAGAAGAAGAAGAAGAAGAACAAAAGAAGAAAAGAAGAAGAAGAAGGAAGAAGAAGAAGAAGAAGAAGAAGAATGCGAAAAGAAGAAGAAGAAGAAGAAGAGAGAAGAAGAAGAAGAAGAAGAAGAGAAGAAGAAGAAGAAGAAAGAAGAAGAAGAAGAAGAAGAAGAAGAAGAAGAAGAAGAAGAAAGAAGAAGAAGAACATGAACATGGTTTACATCAGCAAATCCAGGGTCAAACCTGAGAAAATTATTTTTACCGTGGAACCAGCTGGTGATACCTGAAATCTGAAACTGACTCCCTGCTAATGCCCACGCTAAGCCCTGGGCCCTGCTGTAAAATTTGCACTGTGTTCGCTTGAGACAATTCGGTCACTATGTGAGGGAAGAGGGTGGTGAGAGATAGGGTGGGGAATGAACAAAACACACTGACTGTGTACATCATTCTGATGTCGTTCATTACCGGGAAAAAGAACTGTCTTGATGATGCCATTATCAGTTTTTTTCTTCTTTTTTTCTTTTTTATTTCTCTCATTGTCTCCCACACATTTGTGTTACTTCATTCTTGGAAGTTCTATAGAGAATCTGATCTTCTCTCTGCTCTTTTCAGTATCGATCGCTGAAAGACAAGAACCAATTGTTCATTGTATATAAATCTTATTCAGTTTTCTCAATGACATTAAGCAAATATACATGTAGTCTTTATTTGTTTCTTGTCTAAACCAAATCGAAATTAAGTTTGAAAAAAAATGTTTTTCAATTTTTGTTGTTGAAAAACTTCTAGTTATTTTTTTCAACATAAAACAACAATCTAAAAAAAAAGAGCGTTTTACACTTTGAGTACTGAAAGTCAAGGTACTAATGTTTATATGCGCTTAGAATCATGTTGTTGGCACTTCGTTTTCATGCTGTGAAGCAACATAATTTCTTATGCTTTCAAAAAAACTGGCTGGATTGCCACTATTTGTCCCAAGGGAAGAAAATTCCAGCAAATGATATTTGTTCCTGATTTTGATAGTTACTGCAGGAGCAGGCTGAGTTGTCGTAACCTAAAGCAAATTGCTTACAAATATCACATTTTGCTATCAAACACATTTTGTTTTTACATAATACGTTTGCTCTTTTACAGTCATAAAAGATCAAAACTAGTAGTCTTCTACATACAACTCTACACGCTGCCATTTTCAATCTGGTACTACACAAAACTTTCCTTTTCCCTCATACATCCTCACAGCAGAACGTCATAAAAAACAATTTAGACCGTTCCATTTCCAACCCGAGTTGAATGTGCAGCTTCTGGCTTTTTATAACTTTCAAAGTTGGTGTTTGAATGTCCATTGTCGAAAGAGGAAGAGGGGCAACTTGGAGAACAAGGCAAAGATAAACAGAAAAAAATGGGGGTTAAAATTTCTCGCATGCTTTGAATTAACATGAGTTGAAGACCTCAGTATGAATAAAAGATCGACCAACAAGTCATAAATGAGACGTGGGTGTTTAGCATATGCATAGATCGTATTTAGTATTCAAATGTAATCATCCTATCTCACTTTCTATCTCTGTCCCTATCCGTCTTCAATTATGTCTGTATGTCTGCCTGCCTATCTCTCTCTCTCTCTCTATCTCTCTCTTTCTCTCTCTCTCTCTCTTTCTCTCTCTCTCTTTCTCTCTCTCTCTTTCTCTCTCCCTCTCTCTCTTTATTTCTCTCTCTCTCTCTTATTTCTTTCATTCTATCTGTCTCTTTCTCTCTCTATCTCTCTTTCTTTCTTTCTGTCTCTCTCTCCTCCCCTCTCTCCCTGTCTCTGTATATATATATATATATATATATATATATACATATATATATATACATATACATATATATATATATATGTATATACATACATGTGTGTGTGTGTGTGTGTGTGTGGTGGTCTTTGATTTAATGTCTATTCACTAAAGTGATTTTAGACCAACAACAAAAAAAAAAGGGGGGGGGGGTGATAGAGGTGGAGTGAAGAGGATGTTTGAAAATTGTCAATTTTGGTTTTGAGAAAAGCTGATCCAGAAAACAAATGTTTCGAGGAGGGAAAGGTAAAACTAAATAATAACGTTACCATAATTAACTACTTAAACAAACTAACTAACAGACAAAATTAATAAATAATGTGTCTGAGTGTGAGTCAGTGCGTCAGTGAGTGTGAGTGTGTGTGTGTGTGTGTGTGTGTGTGTGTGTGTGTGTGTGTGTGTGTGTGTGTGTGTGTGTGTGTGTGTGTGTGTGTGAGTGTGTGTGTGTGTGTGTGTGTGTGTGTGTGTGTCTGTCTGTCTGTCTGTCCTCCCCCTTGCTCTTTCTCTCTTTTCCTTTTCTTCTTTTTCTTTCTCTCTCTCATTAGCTCTCCCTCTCTTACCCCCTCTCTCTCTGCTCATCTCCTTCCTCCCTCTCACTCCCCTTTTCTCTTAAAGGGAGAGAAAGAGATAATGAAGATAATGATGATGATGATGATTCCAACAAAAAACAATTCCGCCGATAAATGTGCCAGCATTCTGCTTACACCGTAGAAGCAATAGCTTTCTCGTTTGCGTACGCGTGTAGGGGAAATCAGTAATTCTGAATATTAGCTGTATGTCCAGCAATACGACCAGTTCTAAAATGACTACGTGAATACCATATTATTTTGATAATGATGATGGTGGCGATTTCTGTCATGGAAAAAAAAGGATCAATCTCAATCAGGAACCATCACAAAATAGTTGGCTAACCCCCCGCTGAGAAATTAAAGCCTTAATATGGACATTTCCTGCCAGAGTGGTTCTTATACTCTTCTTGTTTACAGAAAGAAGAATCTTCGAAGTACAGCGAACGTAGAATGTGATTTAGACAATTTCCGTTATAATCACTGTGTGGATGTTTTCTTGTTTTGTGTCTGTTTGTGTGTGTGTTTGTGTGTTTCTGAGTTGTTTTTGTGTGTGTGTGTGTGTGTGTGTGTGTGTGTGTGTGTGTGTGTGTGTGTGTGTGTGTGTGTGTGTGTGTGTGTGTGTGTGTGTGTGTGAGTGCGTTTTTATTTGTTTGTTTATTTGTATATAGCTTGTTTGTTTGTTCATTTGTCCTATTGTTTGTTCATTTGCTTGTTTGTTTGTTTGTTTGTTTATTTGTTGATCAGCTTATTTCTTTGTTTAATTGTTTGTTAGTCTGTTTACTTGCTTATTCGTTTGTTTGTCTGCACAAAAGAATTATCAATTTATGTGATGTTATAAAAAGGATCAGCAATGAAACTGGGCTGTTGGAATGTCCGAACAATGATGCCTGGGCTCTCCCAAGATCTGCAAGACATCAGCGACGCCAGAAAAACCGCCGTCATAAACAGCGAACTAAAGAGGCTCAATGTGGACATTGCCACTCTGCAGGAAACACGGCTGGCTGACTCAGGAACACTAAAGGAAAGGGACTACACCTTCTTCTGGCAAGGAAAGAGTTCTGATGCCCCAAGAGAGCACGGAGTAGGCTTTGCAGTAAGGAACAGCCTGCTGAACATGATTGAACCAGGCAGCGGCGGTTCAGAACGACTCTTGACTCTCCGCCTCAACACCACCGAAGGCTATGTCACTCTCATCAGCGTTTATACGCCAACTCTGTCCGCCTCTCCAGACACCAAGGATGAGTTCTACGAAAATCTTGCATCAACCATAAGGAACATCCCCAGGACAGAACAACTTGTTCTCCTGGGCGACTTCAACGCCAGAGTGGGTGCAGACAATGACTCATGGCCATTCTGCCTCGGTTCCTTTGGAGTGGGGAAAATGAATGAGAATGGACAGCGACTGCTTGAGTTTTGCGCCTGCCATGAACTGTGCATCGCCAACTCCTTCTTCAAGACGAAGCCTCAGCACAATGTCTCCTGGAGGCATCCCCGCTCAAAACATTGGCACCAACTGGATTTGATCCTAGTAAGACGTGCCGCTATCAAAAACGTTCTCCACACTCGCTCTTATCACAGCGCAGACTGCGACACAGACCACTCTCTGGTATGTTGCAAGATCAGGCTACAACCAAAGAAGTTCTACTGCTCAAAGAAACAAGGGAACCCTCGCATTGACGTCAGCAAGATGTCTCAGCCAGATCTTGTAGAACAGTTCGCAGAGGCCTTTCAGAGAGAATACGATGCATTGCAGCCCAGAGACTCTGCCACTGAGAGATGGGAAACGCTACGAGACACCATGCACCGCATTGCTATGGCCACCTTTGGAAAGAAAACTGTGAAGTCCCACGACTGGTTTGAGGCCAAATCATCAGAGATGACTCCCACTGTTGAGGCCAAGCGTGCCGCACTCACCAAGTATAAGCGGTCACCCAGTGAGAAGAACCTGCAAATCCTCAGGGCTGCCGGAAATAAGGTTCAGCTTAACGCCAGGCGCTGCGCAAACGAGTACTGGACAGAGCTCAGCGAAGAGATACAGAGTGCTGCTGAAAGAGGCAACATCCGAGGAATGTATGATGGCATCAAGAAGGCACTGGGACCAACACAGAGCAAGATCGCCCCCCTCAAATCCTCCATTGGGAAAGTAATCAGCAATCCTAGCCAGCAGATGGAAAGATGGGCGGAATACTACTCCGACCTCTACTCCACACAGAACATGGTGTCCCCCTTAGCCCTCGATGCCATCAAGTGCATGCCGGTAATGGAAGAACTTGACGCAGAGCCAACTGCAGACGAACTCAGCAAGGCCATTGATAGCCTGGCATCAGGGAAGGCACCTGGCAACGACGGAATTCCCCCAGACCTCATCAAGCACTGCAAGACTTCTCTTCTGCACCCTTTGCACGCAGTTCTCTGTCAGTGTTGGAATGAGGGAGCTGTACTACAGGACATGAGGGACGTCAAGATCGTCACCCTGTACAAAAACAAGGGCGAAAGGAGCGACTGCAACAACTACAGAGGTATCTCGCTCCTCAGCATTGTTGGCAAAGTCTATGCTCGGGTCCTCCTAATCCGCCTGCAGAAACTGGCTGAACGCGTCTACCCGGAATCACAGTGTGGTTTTCGAGCAGAGAGATCCACGGTAGACATGGTCTTCACCCTTCGTCAAATCCAGGAGAAGTGCAGAGAGCAGCGGATGCCCCAGTATGTGGCATTCATTGACCTCACCAAGGCCTTTGACCTAGTCAGCAGAGATGGCCTTTTCAGGGCTCTCCGAAAAATTGGCTACCCCCCCCAAACTGCACAGCTTAATTGAGTCCTTCCACTCAAACATGAAAGGGATGGTGCAGTTCAACGGAAACCTCTCCAAGCCCTTCGACGTACGCAGTGGTGTGAAACAAGGCTGCGTCCTGGCCCCAACCCTCTTTGGAATCCTCTTCGCTCTCCTCCTGAGGCATGCGTTCAGCACAGCGCAAGAAGGGATCCACCTGCGGACCAGACAGATGGCAGGCTCTTCAACCTCGCCCGCCTCAGAGCAAGGACAAAGGTCCGTGAAGCCCTCATCAGAGACATGCTATTTGCCGACGATGCCGCAGATGTGACCCATACTCAGCGGGACTTGCAGTCACTAATGGACCGCTTCTCCCAGGCCTGCAAAGATTTTGGTCTGACCATCAGTCTTAAGAAGAAAACGTCCTGGGCCAAGACACGCCATCTCCACCAGCCATCACCATTGATGACTACGAGCTTGAAACCATCCATCAATTCACATATCTTGGGTCCACCATCACCGATAACCTCTCCCTTGACACAGAGGTCGACAAGAGGATCGGGAAGGCAGCCACA
This sequence comes from Monoplex corrugatus, assembly GCA_030674185.1. NCBI lineage: Eukaryota > Metazoa > Mollusca > Gastropoda > Littorinimorpha > Ranellidae > Monoplex > Monoplex corrugatus. The sequence continues at coordinate 11,839 of JAPXFY010000338.1, forward strand.
ACACTAGCCCGCCTCACACAAAGGGTGTGGACAAATCCCAAGCTGACCACTAAGACAAAGATGGCTGTATACAACGCCTGTGTCCTCAGCACCTTGCTGTATGGCAGCGAGGCATGGACCACGCATGCTCATCAGGAGAAAAGGCTCAATACCTTCCACCTGAGAAGCCTACGGCGCATACTTGGCATTTCCTGGCAAGACAAGGTGACCAACACCGAAGTCCTAACCTGCGCTGGCCTCCCAACCATGCATACCATGCTGAGGCAGCGTCGGCTGCGCTGGTTGTGCCACGTTCGCCGCATGGAAGATGGTCGCATCCCAAAAGATATCCTTTATGGTGAGCTTGCCACAGGGCAGAGAAACATTGGCCGCCCACAGCTGAGATACAAAGACATATGCAAGCGTGACATGAAGGCGCTTGAGATCAACACTGAGTCCTGGGAGGACCTCGCAGACGACCGCAACAGCTGGAGAACTACTCTCAAGAAACAGCTGCGGATTGGTGAGGACAAACTGTCAGCTGCTGCAGCAGAAAAGCGAGTTCGCAGAAAAGGGATGACAGCCAACAGACCAGCATCAGCATACACATGCGACCGCTGCGACAGAGACTGCCTCTCTCGCATTGGTCTGTACAGTCACAGGCGATGCTGCTTGGACCAAGC
>JAPXFY010000338.1:20000-22500 GCA_030674185.1 Monoplex corrugatus
CTCTCTCTCTCTCCTTCAGTCACGCATCGATAGCTCGTTCTTTGTGTAGTTTTATTCGTTGAGTTTTGTCTTTGATTTACTTGTGTGTATGTTGTTGTTTTGTTTTTGTTTTTTGTTGTCGTTTCTTTTGTTGTTGTGGTGGTGGTGGTAGTGGTAGTGGAGATAGTAGCAGTGGTTGCAGCGGTGGTGGTGTATGGTCTATTTTAAACGATTTTGTTTTTTAAAACAGTTAATCTTATTCATTCGTTTGTTTGTCTATGTAACTGCTTTTTTTTTTTGTTCATTCATTCATTCATTCATTCATTCATTCATTCATTCATTCATTCATTCATTCATTCATTCATTCATTCATTCATTCATTCATTTATCTATTCATTTATTTGTTTATTTATTCATTTATTTATTCATTCATTCATTCATTTATTATGTATTATTCATTTGCTCATTCTTTTATTTATTTGCTTATCTATTTAACATTTCTTATTTACATTTTTATTTATTAGTTTATTTATTCGTTCATTTGTTTATTTATTTGTTTATTTGTTATGTGTTTATCATTCATTATGTATTCATTTATTTACTATGTTTCTATGCATTTTTTATGCATGTATTTATTCATTTGTTTATGCATATATTTATATATTCATGCATTTATCTATTGATTTATGCATGTATTTAACTATAAATAATTTATTTGTCTTGCTGTTTATTTGGGTTTTTTTTTCATGTTTCAATTCAATTTCGTTTATTTGTTTATGTGAGTGACTCAGTGAGTTGACTTTTTGGTCATTTGTTTATTTGTTTGTTTGTTTGTTTGTTTGTTTGCTTGTTTGTTTGTTTGCTTGTAGTTTGTTTAACATGTCACGATTAGGCCCCGGGCCAAAAATGTGAGACTTTTAACACACATGACACGTAGAGCACACATGTTGGCTTTGTTTTAGCGTTGAGATTTCCATCTGCAGCATTGTTTTGTTTATTTGTATCTCTCTCTGTCTCTGTCTCTGTCTCTGTCTCTCTCTCTCTGCATTGTAAAAGCAAACACGTTAGCTATCTCTCAGTCTGTGTATATCTCTGTCTCTCTTTGTACCTCTGACTCTTTCCTTCTTTCTTTCTTTCTTTTTCTTTCTGTCTTTGTGTCTTTCTTTTTGTCTTCCTTTCTGTCTGTCTGTCTGTCTCTGTCTCAGTCTCTCTCTGTCTCTGTCTGTCTTTGTCTCTCTCTGTCTCTCTCTCTCTCTATCTGTCTCTCTCAGTCTGTCTGTCTGCATGTGTGTCTGTCTGTCTGTCTCTCTCTATATCTCTGTCGGTCTGTCGGTCTGTCGGTCTGTCGGTCTGTCGATCTCTCTCTCTCTCTCTCTCTCTCTCTCTCTCTCTCTCTCTTTCTCTCTCTCTCCTCTCTCTCTCTCTCTCTTTTCTCTGACTCTGCCTCTCTCTGTCTCTCTTTCTTTCTCTCTCTTTCTCTCTCTATTTCTCTGTCTCTCTTTCTTTCTCTCTCTTTCTCTCTCTCTCTTTCTCTCTCTCTCTTTCTCTCTCTCTCCTCTCTCTCTCTCTCTCTTTTCTCTGACTCTGCCTCTCTCTGTCTCTCTTTCTTTCTCTCTCTTTCTCTCTCTATTTCTCTGTCTCTCTTTCTTTCTCTCTCTTTCTCTCTCTCTCTTTCTCTCTCTCTCTTTCTCTCTCTCTCTCTCTCTTTCTCTCTTTCTCTCTGTCATTCACTCTGTCTCTCTCTATCACTCTGTCTGTCTGTCTGTCTGTCTGTCGTTCTCTCTCTCTGTCTCTTCTCTGTCTCTGCCTCTATCTATCTCAGTCTCTGTCTCTCTTTCTCTCTATTTCTCTGTCTCTCTTATTTTCTCTCTCTTTCTCTCTCTTTCTCTCTCTCCTCTTTCTCTCTCTCCTCTCTCTCTCTCTTTTCTCTGCCTCTGCCTCTCTCTTTCTTTCTCTCTCTCTCTCTCTCTCTCTCTCTCTCTCTCTCTCTCTCCGTTTGTCTCTTTCTGTTTCTATCTCTGTCGGTTTGTCTCTGTCGGTTTGTCTCTGTCTCTGTGTCTCTGTCTCTGTCTGTCTGGATGTATGTCTGTCTTTCTCTCTGCCTGTTTCTCTCTGTGTCTCTATGTATCTCTCTATCTTTGCCTCCGTCTCCCTCTGTCTCTCTGTCACTGTCTCTCTCTGTTCGTCTCTCTCTCTCTTTTCTCTCTCTGTCTCTGTCTCTGTCTCTGTTTCTCTCCCCCCCCCTCTCTCTCTCTTTCTCTCAGACAGACAGAAAACAGATATGAAGATATGAATGCGAAGAAAAGATCGAATAACGGCTTGTTATAAATGCGACGTGAGTATCTTACAAATGACCAGATTGTAGTCAATGTATTCAAATGTGGTCTACCCCTGTATGAATCTCTGTCTATCTCTCTCTCTCTCTCTGTCTGTCTGCCTCTCTGTCTGTCTGTCTGTCTGTCTCTCTCTCTTTCTCTCTATGTCTATCTTTGCCTCTGTCTCCCTCTGAGACACAAAAAAG